>CAUYUJ010005891.1:767500-852181 GCA_963575745.1 Prorocentrum cordatum
GTTGCGCCATGGGCTGCGCCATAGAGCATCATATGACGGCGCGTGTGTTCACACGCGTTTTCACATGCATGTGAGTTTGAGTGTGATGTTGCGTTGTTCCATAATCCCTCATCCTCGTCATATCCCCCTTCATACGGCTGGGGGGGGGGGGGGGCAATCTCAGGGAGGACCAGGTTATTCGTCGAACTGCGCCGAGCTGGTTGTTCGAAGCCAGGCACCGCGAGCACAAGAGAGCAGGGGCGGGGAGGGAGAGGGGGGGGGTCGATGGAGTTGGACGGAGAGGGATGGATGGGGCAGGGAAGGCGAATGAAGGAGAGGGAGGGAGAGAGGGGGAGAGGAAGGGAGCGGGAGCGGGAGAGGGAGTGAGGGATGGGGAGAGGGACATGGGTCGGGTGCGAAACGTGGCGCCGCACACCTGTACACCGCGCGAAACAATCGCGAGCGAGCTCATATCAGCGCGGCCGTGTAGCTAAGATACATATTCCAACCACGGCGGCCCGACGTCGCGATCTGACCTGGTGCATGGAAGTACGAGCTCAAGTCCAATAGTTTGTGCACGCGCTTTGTGAACGTGAGCCTATGACAAAACTGCGCTATCGCGCGGAGGTTCTTGTTTAAGCTCTCGTCGGTGAAGGTTGCGTAGAGCTGTGGTACACCGTGCATTGGAATCCTTGGATGTCTATATATATATATATACACATTTATATGTGTATATATAGGGAGAGCGAGAGAGATAGGGAGGGGGGGATGGCGGGGGGGAGAGAGCGTGGGGGAGTGTGGAGTGTGATGGGACATGAAAGGGTGAGGGGGAGTGTGGTGTATATGCGAGGTGCCATGATGGTGTGGCGCAGACCGCGACGGTGACGGCGACGGCGACGGCGACGGCGACGGCGACGACGACGACGACGACACGACGAGGCCAGCGCCACCACCGCCATGACCACTCTCTCGTTTGATCATCCTGATCTGGCCTGTGCACGAGATGGCAAAGTAGATGGTGTTTTGGAGTACGTCTGATACCCGCCGCATCGATGCACTGCAAATGAGAATCCAGGGCTCGTCTCAAAGTCTCCATGCCACGGTCGGATGGGATAACGGTGTGCTTTTTGAACTCGGTGATCAATGTAAGTAAAGATGCCCCAGCTCCCATCAAAGGCGCCCCAAACACGTCCATCCCCCCGTGGTCTCGGAGCTCGCTCTGGACAAACGGAGCCAAAATGCTGACCTCACCGCCCTTCAACGACATCGATGTACCGTCGTGGCGGGTATTCTGAAGGCGGTGCATTTACAATCGAACCGACTACACCGACAACATCGAGTCACTGCAACTCACGATCGCACACAGGACAAGGCAATGATATTCCCTGGCTGGTCGTCGCGGAGCATCGCACACAGACGGCTGACAAATCGCCCGCGCTCATTGGCCCCAGGGTTTCGCGATCTCCAGGGTCCAGGGGGCGGTCCTGGCGCGAAGAGTGCGGGTAAGAATACCGCAGGAGGGGCGGGTCGGGAATGGGCGGGGGAGAGGACGGGGACGGCGGGCACTGGCGTGGGGCGGGCGGGGCGACCAAGTGCGGCCATCACGATCAGACCACAGAGGGGCGAGACACGCTGAATCACATGCATTTTCACATGCATGTGAAAATGCATGTGATTCCCACTCTGGGTTTAAAACATTGGTGCCCAACCGTCCTCGTCGTCCGTGACCAGCTCTGCTACATCAGACTCACACCCATCGGCGTGTGGCTTCGACGGGTCGACGCCGTCATGTGGCTCAGATCTCGGCTGGTCGGCGAGGGGGGCGATCGTGTCGCCATTCGATTCGTCGTCAAATTCGTTGGACTTGGGAACGCTCGGGTCGTTGCCATGCCCTTCATCTGGCACCGCGTGGATCGGTTCGGTTTCCATGTGAATCGGCTGTTATTCGCCATCATCGCCATCGGCGTCGAACGGGTCGCCATCCTCGTCATCATCATCGAACGGGTCGCCGCTATCGTCGTCGAGCGGGTCGAAATCATCGTCAACATCGCATGGGCCCCTCTCAGACTCTGATTCGGAACTGTCGCGCTCACCAATATGATCACCGTAAGCGTCGATATCTAAGACTGTAGGCAGCAAAACCCCGTGCTGCGCCCACATGATTTGGTCACTGGTGTAGTTCTCGGGATTCGCCAACATTGTTTGACGGTGCCGTTCGGGAAGTTATGGGGGGGGGGGGGGGTGTCGAAATCGTTGGGATCATGGCTCGGTCATCTGGTCCCGAGTCGGCACGAGATGACCCGACCTATCGCCGATGGCTCGAGCCCTAGACGCAAGTACAGCCCCCATCGGTTCCTTGAGTTCTAGACCCCCCTATTTCCGCCCACTTCATATCACCCTCCTCATCATCATGTTTCTACTCCTCCTCCCATGCCAATCCCCCTCTTCTCATCGTCTGACAGCCCTCCATCATCCATCATCCCCCATCCGATTACAATCCGATACATCATCGCATCAATGTGGCGATCAATCAGGTAAAGATGATATGATACAAAGGAGTCCTGGAATGTAAACCCACGTCGTTTGCCCAGCATCTTCACGGATAAATGCCCAGGGCACCGTCCGCTGGGAACCTGGTTGGCGGGGTCCCGCACCCACTTGTCCATGTCGAGCTTGATCATGGTGACGATTATGGGCAACGCCTGCTCGAGCGACCCTTTGACATTCCATGGATTCGTCAAGGCGAGCCGCCAGAGCGCCGCGCTCATCCACCGCATCGCCACCCCCAGGAAAATCGTGTGGAGACTATCAACTGCCAAATTATGATATGGCGAGGTTCCGATCGCACGTGAGAAAATCGGGCATCTGCCATTCACTGGATCCATGACGCGCCCGTCATGGTCTAACCTTGCTCGCCAAAGAGTGACCCGCCTGGGTAACTCGCGTGTCTCCACGGCCGCGATATCCAGAAGGGCGGAAGACGGCACCAAGCGGTCGCCGACGTTGAGCACCACGCCATTCACAGTATGGCCCGTCACAACAAGTCTCCCACCAATTTTTCTGTGGGGGCGAACCCACCTGAGAACGCTCAACAATGATTGTCGATGGGCATTGGTCTGCAGCATGACATGCACCTCACACGCGGCACACGATTGGTGGTACGAGCCGGCCGCCCGCAATGGCCACGTGGGATGCGGGCTCGACATGCTGCTGTCTGCGGTCCTAAGCATGTCCTGCGTGAGCTCGCAATGCTGACACGGGCTCCAGTATGCACCCCACGGCGATAACGACAGGCTGTGCGAGTGCTCCGCCCAATCACCTTTCACGTACACCAACGCTGCGTTGTACGTCAGGTTCGTGCCAGTCGCGTGACCAGCTGGCATCGCGCGACCGTCGTCCATGACCTCTGGCCTGCGGCCCTCGAGCATACATTTGAATTGCCACCCCAAGTTGCGCATCATAGGGAACACAGAACAATTGCCGCGGCACCCGCAGCTGCACTGGTCCAACCCTTTCAGGGCAGAGACAAAGTGCCTCCGCCCTGATAGTAAATTTATTACCCACAGGCCCAAGACATTGTCTGCACGTCCCGCTGCTTGGGCCTGATATTGCACTGCATCTAAGTAGACCGCAAGCGGCAGAGGACGTTGTACGCCGTCGGCAAATGCTTGGCGAACGACGTGATTGTCCGCGTACACTGGTGCTGTCATCACATCGTCGCCAGTCGGTGGTCGATTCAGCTTCAGCTTGATCTCTGGATCGTACCTCAGCTCCTCGTCGATACTTTCAAACACCAATCTAGTCCTGACAGGTCTCACGACTCGTCCAAACCGCCTATCTGATTGCGGCACGTATACGTCGACCTCTGTGGCGTTGGACTCAGGGAGCACTGTGTCCAAATGCTTCTGGTAGTTGCCGTCCGTCTTCTGGTCTGGCCGCGCGGCGTACCGTTCGAACGAGGCCCCCTGCACGTGGGCTTGCTGGCAGAACCAGCACAATGTCGTGAAGTCTTTTGCTGATAGCTTGCAAGCGGCGTACAACTCGATAAGTTTTGCCAACAACTTTGATCCAGCGGCCCTCTGCTCAACTGCAGTCGGCTCCCATCTGCGCTGCCCTGGAGGTGCGCGCGTCCGAGATCTGCCCATGGCTAGAGCCAAAGCGGTTGCACAGTATTGACGGGGAATTGAGACACACATAAATACACACACATAACAGGATTCTCCATAGTTTCCCATATTTGCTGGGTGTTTTTTTGTATTCCCCCCACTTCACATATTGTCCCATATGTTCCTGGGGGTCGTTGATTAATTGTGTCGGTGTGCTTATTTCCCTCCTGAATTATGCTCATCATCACCATCGACATCCGTCTGATCGTGCTCATCATCAGTATGATGATGATCAGCATCATCATCATCATCATCATCATCATCAGCGGTTGCACATTATGCCCATCCCCACCCCTCCCCTCCAACCCCCACTGCCTCCATGGGCATTCCGCCAACTGGTGCCCCCGATGGGGGGAGGGTCGGACACGCGGAGTAAGTTCTGCACGGGGGTGGCAACGGTGCAATCCCGACTGCTGATTTCGCCGACCGACATCGGACCCTCGCGAGTTCGAGGCGATGCGATGATCCCCCGATGTCGCACTCGTCGTCGTCGTCGTCGTGGTCGTGGTCGTCGTCGTCGTCGTCGTCGTCGTCGTCGTCGTCGTCGTCGTCGGCGTCGGCGTCGGCGTCGGCGTCGGTCTCGTCGGCATCGTCGTCGTCGTCGTCGTCGTCGTCGTCGGTCGGTCGGTCGGTCGGTCGGCGGCGTCAGTGTCCATCTCCTCTTCTCGATATTGAGCTTATCTTGACCAGCCCATCCTCATCCTCCTCCTCCTCCACCTCCTCATCCTCCTCCTCATTCTCCTCCTCCACCTCCTCCTTATCCTCCTCCTCCTCCTCATCATCATTATCCTCCTCCTCCCCCTCCTCCTCCTCCTCCTCCTCATCCTCCTCCTCCTCCTCCTCCTCCTCCTCTTCCTCCTCCGCCTCCTCCTCCTCGTCATCCTCCTCAGTCTCTCTGGAGCAACGCGCAGCACGGGGCGCGCGGGGCCTCGAAGTTGTTGCTCTCGTGGCGGGGGCGGCGGCCGCAGAGAGCGCACCCCCCCGACGACGACGACGACGACGACGACGACGACGACGACGACGACGACGAAGACGACGACGACACCGCCGCCGCCGCCGCCGACGCCGACGCCGACGACGACGACGACGACGACGACGATCGACGATCGACGATCGACGAAGACGATCGACGACGACGACGACGACGACGACGACGACGATCGACGATCGACGATCGACGATCGACGACGACGACGACGACGACGACGACGACGACGACGACGACGACGAAACGCATTGCCGCACATATGGGGGCCTGACTGATGGGCGCTAGCGTTTTCCACGAGCAACACCCATGTGCCAGACAGAGCGGCGCGTCGCACCATGATCAACCACGAATGCACTCGGCCACAGATCTGATCTGATGGCCTCACTGGCTGCAAACAGCCACACAGCAGAGCGAGAATGAAATCTGGCCAAATACAGCCTCGACGACTGGGATCCATGTCACATGCAATTTCACATGCATGTGAAATTGAAGATGAAACCATTTCACATGCATTGCACCGTGTGTTTTTACAGGTATAACGCACTTCACATGCAATTTCACATGCATGTGAAATGGTAGGTTTTCACATGCAAGTTTTCGTTTGGATCCGCAGTCGACGCCATGAAACGGGACCGGGGGCGAACGAAAGGGGACCGGGGCGAGATTGCACCTAGTGTACACTGCGCCACTGGCTGAAACATCCCCATCAGCTCGACAGTACTGGTGACGGCTGGAGATGAGAGGGAGGATGGAGACTGTGCGATCGGGGGAGGGGGAGGTCGGTGGAGGAGGAGGCAATATGATGAGGATGAGGATGAGGACAGGCTAGCCTGACATATCAGGCACTCTTCAGCGCGTACACGCCCTGCAGCAGCTTGATGAACCTCTCGAGCTTGACCATGTCGCCGCCGAGGGCCAGCACCTCGCCAAGCGCGTCGGCGTAGTTGGCCACGCCGACCTCCTTCTTGAGCTTGGCGAACTGGATCGTCACCGCCTTCTGGAGCTTCGTGGGCGACAGCACTCTCTGGTCAATGCGATCGAGCAGCTCGACGAACTTCGGGTAGTCCTGGTCGCGGAGTGCCCACTCCCAGCCCACCATCTTCTTCTGCACCGCGTCCTTTATCTGGTTCGCCACCGTCATGAACGACTTGTAGTCGTCGAGTGCCTTGCGGCACTTGGACAAGTGCTCCTTATGCTGCTTCTCCTCTGCCTCCTTGACGTCGGCCAGACGGGCCTCCTCCTTCAAGCGCCGTTTCTTCTGCGACGGCGTCTCGTTGGCGGACCCGTCCGCCGCGGGCTCCTCACGCCTGCCCTTGCTCGTCTTGCTCTTGCCCGTGCCCTTGCCATCGTGCTCCTCGGCGCCCTCGATCATGTTCACGACGGCGCCCTCGCTAGCGGGTGCTGCGGGGTCGGACGTCTTGTTGCCCAGCCTGCGCTTCTTGGGGACCACCGCCTCGCCCGCTGATGTGCCCGCCCCCGCCACAACGAGCGCTGCCGCGGACGGTGCGGTGTCGTGCTCGACATTGCTCCACGTGGCGTGCATACCCCACGCCTCCTGGAACACTTTGCTGAAGCCCTCGGCGCGCCAGGGGGTAGATGATGAGGATGAGGAGGAGGAGGAATCGGAGGAGGAGGCGGAGGTGGAGGAGGACGAGAATGATGATAAGGGGGGTGACGATGGCGACGATGATGCTGATGATGACGATGATGATGTCGATCATGATGATGATGAAGAGGAGGAGGCGGAGGAGGAGGAGGAGGGGGAGGGGGATGAAGGGGGGGAGGGGAGGAGGAGGAGGAGGAGGAGGAGGATGAGGAGGAGGGGGAGTATGATGAGGAGGAGGATGAGGAGGAGGATGAGGATGACGAGGGCGGGGCGAGGAGGGGGGGGGAGGCAGCGGGGTGGGGGTTGATGAGGAGGAGGCGGAGGATGAGGAGGAGGGGAGGGGGATGAGGAGGATGGGGAGGCGGGCGAGGATGGGGGAGGAGGAGGATGAGGGAGGAGGAGGAGGAGGAGGAGGAGGAGGAGGAAGATGAGGACGATCGTCGATCGACGGTCGATGGTCGACGACGACGACGACGACGACGACGACGACGACGACGATCGGTGTCCGAGACCTCGGGTAGGCAAACCAGTATCGATCAGCTGTCCGAGGCCCCGACGATCCCAATGTAGAGGCTGCGGAGGCTCTCGCTCAGGGGATCGTACATGATCCACGGCGGCCCCATCTGCATGGTCTTGCTCACGATCTTGATCGCCTGGCGCTCGCCAAGCTTACCCCCCGCCGTCGTCGTCGTTGTCGTCGCCGTCGCCGTCGCAGTCGCCATCGATCGCCGTCGACCCCCCCCGCCCAGGGGGAGGGGGGGCGGGGTGCGAGCGTGGACGATTGAATGATGGGTGGCCTGGCGCCACCCCAGGACGCCGCCGCCCTCGAGCCAGGCGATCCGACCCAAGGGTAAATATTTCCCGTTCGTGTACTCCGTTTTGATGATGGACCTGCTACGCTTCTTTGTCTCCTGGGGCAGCAAGGGAAGGGTGCGGACCGCCTCCCTCTCCAAGTCCCCTAATCCCTCGTCTCCCCCGCCCCCATCATCCTCCTCATCCGCAACTCCCATCGTCCTCCGCCTCGTCGTCCTCATCATCATCCGCCCCGTCCGCATCCTCATTGCGATCCACTCATCCTCCTTTCCCATATGGCCCTCCTCATCCTCGCCCTCCGTCTCCTCCTCATCACATCCGCTCAATCCCCATCATTCTCCTCGCCATCATCCTCGCCCTCCTCATTTTGGTAGCACGCCGAGCGTCCATCACCGTGTTGTACTTGCCCTGCGCCCACTCCCTCCTGAAGGCGTCCCTCTTCTGGCACTTCTTCTCGCCTGTGATGGCGTTGTACCGCGCGGCCAGCTCGGGGTCGTTGTTCTTGGCGGTATTCCATCTGCCTGCCACGGGCGAAAGCCGCGTGTCAGTCGGCACCTTGAAATCTGATCTCCTGACTGACTCCCAAAACGCAGCCTCCTCGTCGACGGTGCCAAGGTTGCGCCCCGCCTTGTCGCTGGCCTTCGGCGCGTCGTCGCCGCCGCGCGACTCGGCGTCGTCGATGGTGACGCCCCACTTGCCAGGCATCGTGGGGGCGCCGTTCTCGTCCACGTCCTTCCTGAGCACATCCATCGCACGAGTTATGCTGTCGAACCCCTTGTGCTGCATCAGGTTGGAGTACAGCGAGCTGTCGTAGATCTTCTGCAGCATGTCCGCAATCTGCGCCTCGTCGTGGTTCGGCTTGAAGGCTTCGTCCTGAAAACGTGTGGTTTAGCCGTGCCCTTCGCTCCCACTCGTTACTTCTGCCATCCTCATCTGATTTGTCTCCGTGGTGGTGGTGATGATGATGATGATGATGAGGATGATGATGATGATGCTGATGCTGATGATGGTTATGTTTCACACGCCATTTCACATGCATGCGATTTCGGACGTGAATTTGGCCGCCGATCCGCCGACTCCAACCCGTTATGGACTCAACGTCGAGGAGGCGGTGGAGGAGGAGGAGAAGGATGAGGATGATGATGATGATTGATGGGATGATGATGCCGTCGCCCCAAGGCCCCGAAGAGGCCGCGTATGTGTTCCCCGTCGGTGGAATACAGCGCACGATTCTAGAAGAAGTCATCCTCTGGAATCGGCTCAGGGGTGAACTTCGACGAGCGCGCCGCGCCCGCTGCACCAGAGACGCTCGAGCCCTGCACCGCCTTGCAGGAGTTGATGTGCACCCCCTTCGTGCCCGCGCCGATCTTCTCGATGCCCGCGCCGATCTTCTCGATGCCCTTCGCGACATCCTCGATGCCCTTCTGCTTCTCGACGGCGGCCCTCCCAGCGCTCCGCTCGGTCTTGCCAGCACTCGGCGTTGCATCGGCCTGGATCGGCGCCATGTTCAGCTCTGCCAACCCGCCCACAGCCTCCTCATCCTCATCCTCCTCTTGAATCTCGTCACGCTCGCCCTCCGCGTCGTCCACGCCTGCACCATCAGCTCCGCCATCGGCATCATCTGCTTCTTCGGCCGAGTCGTTGCCATTGTCCTCGTCCTCCTCATCCTCTGCGTCGTCATCGTCGGCAACGATCTTCTTCGGCACGACGTTGGCCTTCGCCTTGGCCTTGCCCTTCGCCTTGGCCGTGCCCCCCTTCGCCTTGGCCTTCGCCTTCGCCTTCCCCTTGCCCTTGAAGACGCCGACGCTCTGGAGCCACTCGTCCTTCTTCTTCTCCCAGCCGATCTTGTCGACGCGCCCCTGTAGGTATTGGATGGCGCACTCCATCATCATGATCTTCGCGGCCTCGTGGTGCGTCATGGGGTAACCCCTGAGCTGGATGACCTGCCCACCCGTCTTCAACACCTGAATCCACGTTGCGTCGTGCTTGTGCACGGTGATGCACTTAATTTTGACGCCGTCGAGCTCTCCTCTCCAAAAAATATTGCCCTCCATAGCCGTCTCGATCATCGACTTCTCCACGCCCACCACGGACCACTTGAACCCGTCTGGAAAGGTGGCCACCGCGAGCTCGGAGTCCGGAGCCACTTCGCCCCTCGCAAACTCGGGGGACGGCTTGCGGGCGTCACTCTTGTAGCGCCACGCGGACTGTGAAGGGGGGAGATGCCGAAAGTGCATCTACCCCCCTCGATTATCCCCACCCCTCCCTCCTAAATACCTTCCTCCATCCATCCCCCCTTCCCCTCACGTGTCTCCCGTTAATCACCTCCCTCTCCCAAGTGATCCAGGGAGCTTTAGATGCGCGTTCGGATGCCCCCCCCTGGCCTGCATGGGGCCGTTCCAGCCGAGAGCCCAACCGTCTTTCGTCTCGAGCACCTCGAGACACTGCACGCTCTTCTGCCGTTTCACGGGCTTCACGGGCTTCTCATCCGAGGCCACCTTGGCGGCCGACCGTTCCCCTGGGGTGGGCGTCTTGACCTCGGGGGGGTCCTCGCCGCGAACCATGAACTCAAGCGCCCACTTGGCGGTCCTGTCGACCGTGCGAGTGGATATCAGATTTATACAACTGCATTGCAATATCATCGTGAGGTGTGGTAATTATATATTTTGGCTAGCGGTGCTGCCCTCGAGATGGACTGGTCGACATCGCGAATCATGTTTCGGATCATCATGGCCTGATCGCGTGCCCAGTTTTCTCGCTGATCGGCGAGGTGCCACACCTCCTCGTTTCGGCGCGCTACTTCCTCAAGTGCATCCTGGGGATATGGGTGAGTGCGAGGTGGAGGGGTGGGCGAGGTTGGATGTCCGAAGGTAAGAGAAGTACAATTTAAGGTGGTAGGAGAAGGGAGGACTATATATATATATATATACCAATATGCCTGGGCCACGCTCTGCGTCAGGCGGTGGCCGCCGCACAGCGCACGAGCCTCACGCACCGCTTTCAGCAAGCACTTGTGTTTGATGAGGGTGTCTTGGTCGTGGGAGTTGATGTGCAGCTTCGCAGTCGAGTACGATATCTGATCGGCCTTGCACTGTAGTAGTAGTAGTAGAAGGAGGAGGAGGAGGAGGAGGAAGATGAGGAGGAGGGAGAATGAGGAGGAGGGAGTAGGATGAGGAGGAGGAGGAGGAGGAGGAGGAGGATGAGGAGGAGGATGAAGGACGAACTATATGAGGTGGGGGTGGGTGAGCACTCGCCGTCGTAATGTGCACGAGGAATGCGGCCGTGTATTTGGTGACCTCGTCCGATGACATTGCAATGCCCTCCCCGCGTCCCCCGCGGGCTGACCGATCCGAGTGTCAGACAACCCCTGTTGTCACTCGAACCGACATGTCTACGGATGAGTGCGCTCACACGCCGTTTCGCACGCCATTTCACATGCATGTGATTTCGGATGTGAATTCGACCGCCGATCCGCCGACCCCAGCCCGTTCCAGACCAAACGTCGAGCGTCAGTTCACATGCATGTGATTTCGGATGTGAATTTGACAGCCGATCCGCCGACCCCAACCCGTTCCAGACCAAACGTCGAGGAGGATGACGATGATGAGGAGGACAAGGAAGTCCTGTGGGAGGTTGAGGTCGTCGTCGTCGTCGTCGTCGCCGTCGTCGTCGTCGTCGTCGTCGTCGTCGTCGTCGTCGTCGTCGTCGTCGTCGTCGTCGTCGTCGTCGACTTCGTCGTCGTCGTCGTCGCCGTCGTCGTCGTCATCGTCGTCGTCGTCGTCGTCGTCCGATGTAGGATCAGGATGGGTACGATGATGGCGAGGAGGATGATGAGGAAGAGCATGGGGAGGGTGGGTGAGGACGACGAGGATGACGAGGGTGAGGATGAGGAGGAGGAGGAGGAGGAATATGAAATCTCACCCTCTCACGTGATTTGCTCTATCTCTCTCTCTTCCATATTCCTTGATTGACCTCTCTTCCTGCTCTGCATAGGCTTCGAACCGTCCGCCTCATCGATGAATGAATGAATGAATGGAGGAAGAGGAGGAGGAAGAGGAGGAGGAGGAGGAGGAGGAGGAAGATGATGAGGAGGATGAGGAGGAGGAGGAGGATAATGAGGAGGATGAGGCGGAGAAGGAGGATGAGGAGGAGGAGGAGGAGGAGGAGGAGGAGGAGGCGGATAAGGAGGATGAATATGAATTGCGGCGTAAAGCGTTGAAGAAAAAATGGTCCTCGACGCGCTTGAAGAGCGCCTTCGCTGCCGCCGCGGCCACCGTCTTCGGATGCTTGGGCGGGGTGTTCGTCGGCGTGGCCCGATCGCCCTGCAGAGGGCGGGGGCGATGGGGGATCATTAGATGGAGGTGTGAGCGAGGCTGGGAGGGGTGAGGGCGAGGAGGAGGAGAGGGGATATGGGATGAAAAGGGGAAGGATAATTACTTAAGGATGGTAGGGGAGGGAGGGTAGTGCCTGCGCTGGAGTTGCAGGCGCCTGCCTCGCGAAGAAGAGGCCTGGCTTAGACGGCGGGGCCGCCGACGGTGCCCTCGACGGCGACGGCGCCCTCGACGAATCCCTGGACGGCGGGGGCACCGACGGCGCCCTCGACGGAGACGGCGCCCTCGACGGAGACGGCGCCCTCGACGAAGCCCTGGACGGGGCCACCCACGGCGCCCTCGACGGTGAATGCGCCCTCGACGAACCCCTGGACGGTGGAGCCGCCGACGGAGCCCTCGACGAAACCTTGGATCCCGTCGCCGATGTCGCCCTCGTCGAAGCCATGGACGGCACCTGCGGTCGCGCCGTGCGGCCGTCCGAACATGCAGACGAGGCGCTGAACTCAGGTGGGTCCACGTAGATGCCCTTCTTCTTAGCGTCATCGAGAGACGCCTTCATGCCCTCAGCCAGCGCAGAATCTACATCAATCGCCACTGCATCCGCCCTGGTACGCTCGATAAACCGCTGGACATCTGAGTCGGTCGGCGGAGGCAATGCATCTGGAAGCTGAGTCGCAGCCTCTGCCCGCGACAGCGACAGCTCCTCCGCGAGCTTCAACTGATCAGCATCGAACTCTGGCGGCTTGGGCTGCGGATGCTGCTGAGAGAGCAGCTCTGCCTGCTTGAGCTCCTCTGCGTCGAACTGCGGTGGATCGGGCTGCGGGTGCTGCGAAGAGATCACCTCCGCCAGCTTCAGCTGGTCCTCGAACGTGATCTGGTTGCCGTCGCCATCGAGCACCTCTGCATCTGCGTCATCCTCGGCGGCGTCGCCGTCAGCACCAGGCGGCGACCACTCCCCCCGCTCCTCATCTGACGTGTGGACGTCGATGGGCTTGTTCTTCTTCGGAGCCCGCGTCGGGCGAAACTGCGAGCACGTGTCGGGCAACGTCTGCGACGCCGACTCATCCACTGTGCCCCCATCGGCCGCGCGTGGCATGGACGCCGCCACCTCGGCCGTCTCGGTGTCCTGGCTGTGGACATCCACCTTCTCGACAGTCTGCGACTTCCCGATCTCCACCGTGCCAGCCTCGTCGCAACTCTCGGCGCCGCGATCCGCCGCCAGCTCTAACTCCGCGCGCAAGGTGGCCATCACGAGACTACGCCCGATAGGCGTGCACCAGGGTTGTGGCGGGCGGTAGCCGTACGGGCCTGGGCACACCTCCACGTTCGCCCGCTTCCTCGCAGGCATGCGCCAAAACGGCTGCGGGTGAGGAGTGCGGGCGTCGGCGGCGGATGGCGGGAGGGAAGATGAGGAGGAGGGCCAGGCCATGCGCGCCCATATGTTGCGCCTCGGGACACGCACTGCGCCATAGCTTGCGCCATCGGGCCTGCCCATGGGTTGCGCCATAGGTCGCCGAATGGGTTGCGCCATCGGCCCTGCCCATGGGTTGCGCCATCGGGCCTGTCCATGGGTTGCGCCATGGGTTGATCCATGGGTTCCTATATTCCTTTTGTTTTCATTTTCATCCCCCCGATACGTATGACGGCGACGACGATGATGACGACGACGACGACGACGTCGACGGAGCGGCGGGCAGGGGGCGACGACGGCGAGGACGGCGACATACGGCGGCGACGGCGACGACGGCGGCGACGGCGACGACGACGACGACGACGGCGACATCGACGACCACGATATCGACGACGGCCGCGACAGCGACTGCGGCGGCGGCGGTGGCGGCGACGACGACGACCCCCCGCCTCTTCCACGCACGCACACATACATACACACACGCACATATCACGGGAGGGGGACGGGGGGAGGGAGGTGGAGAGGACGGCGGAAGGAGATTTTTTTTGTTTCAGAGAAGTTCGAGCCTGTGGCGTATACTTGCTTGATAGCTATGTATACATACTCTTCTATGTATATGGTTTAAGGCCGGTCCCGTTTGCTCTTGACTATCGAACTCCGGCCCCGTTCATTGATCTAATGCATCTATGGCCTAGATTCGTGCCCGGTCCCGTTTCGGAGGATATGGATCCTCTGGGCACTGCTCGTGCAAACATCCCACCCTCCCACCCGCAACTTGGTCGCAAGACCTTTCAAGACCGTGACTGTAGCTACAAAGTGGCACTTGGCAACGACACCGACGTCGACGACGACAGCGACAACGACGACGACGACGCCGCCGACACCAACTACGACGACACCGACGACGTCTCCAACGACTTCGACGACGACGACGACAACGTCGACGACGACGACGACACCGACGACGACGACGATGACAACGCCGACGACGCCGAGGACGACGACAATGAC
This sequence comes from Prorocentrum cordatum, assembly GCA_963575745.1. NCBI lineage: Eukaryota > Dinophyceae > Prorocentrales > Prorocentraceae > Prorocentrum > Prorocentrum cordatum. The sequence goes on from CAUYUJ010005891.1 coordinate 781,806, forward strand.
GACGACGACGCCGACGACGACGACGATAACGACGACGGCGACACCGACGACGACGACAACGACGACGCCGACGAGGACGATGACGACGCCGACGACGACGACGCCGACGACGACGACCACGACGACGACGAAGCCAACGACGACGACGAAGACGACGACGACGACGACGACGCCGCCAACGAAGACGACGACGACGAGGGAGGAGGGAGGACGACGACGGTGACAACGATGACAACGACGACGACGACGAGGGAGGAGGGAGCACGGAGACGACGCGAACGACAAAGGAGGGAGGACGGCGACGCCGACGACGACAACGACGAGGGAGGAGGGAAGACGACGACGACGACGACGACGACGACGACGACGACGACGGCGAAAAAACAGGAGGGACGACGACGAGACGCCGACGACGGACGACGACGTCGAGGGAAGAGGAAGGACGACCACGGCGACAACGACGACGGAGACGACGACGACGCCAAAGCGGACGACGACGACAAGGAAACAGAGGACGACGACGGCGACGACCACGACGACGAGGGAGGAGGGAGGACAGCGACGCTGACGACGACGACGACGCAAGAGCGCGCGCGCACGCTTTTGTTGAAAAACCGTGTTGCAACACCATGTGCTTTGTATGTTTTTGGGACACTCGATTTTGAAATCCTTCCGGAACCTGAGGTTTTTGAAGGATTTTGGACTGCGCGCGCGACAACGCGCGCGCGCGTGCACTGCGTCGCATTTTTTGTAAAGGATTCTCGCGACGGCACGCGAGCAAGGGCGTTCTACAAAATTCGACATGCGCACGCGCGAAGTTCATGTGGTAGTATGTTGTGAAAATGTTGAAAAACCTATGCTGTTCTTGAGATTTCGCAAGAAAGCGCGTATTTTTGATAGAAAATCAGTGTTGCGAAGCCGTGTGTTTTTGTATATTTTCTTTTGGGAGCTCGATTTTGAAATCCTTCCGAAACCGAAGGTCTTTGAAGGATTTCGGCATGCGCGCGCGACGACGCGCGCGTGTGCACTTCGTTTCATAGTTTGTAAGGTGTTCTTGAAAACTTATGACTTTTGATAAACGAGTGCGCGCGCATTGTTTTTTTGCAGATGATGGCGGGGGGGAGTGATCCCGGCCTGGCTGGGATACTGTGAATCCATATTGCGGATGGACGAGCGTGCGTAATGAACATGAAATTACGATACCCCCGAGGGGACCGTTAACTCCGGGGGGAGGGGTAAAGTCGATTCTTCTTTCAGAGAGGAGAATCTGCGTGGTGCATCCACGTGGCGCAATCAATGCGGACCAATATCTTTGTTTTGGCTGCCACGGGCTCTGCCGCCCCTCCTCCTCCTCCCCCTCCTCCTCCTACTGCTCCTCCTCCTCCTCCTCAGACTCCGTCTTGCGGGGACGGCTTCCCGCTCCATGGAGACAGCTTCAGCTGGAATCGTCACCGTCGTCATCGTCTTTGTCGTCGCGGCCGACGTCGTGGTCGTCGGCGTCGTCGTGCGTGACTATGGATGACACAGCATAGCTATGACCCCTGGGTGATAACTAAAGCTCTGAGTGAAATGACGGTAAGACGATAAGACGATAAGACGATAAGTAGTATCGCCTTATCGTCTTATCGTCTGGCGAGGCCCTATGTCGATTTATCGTCTTATCGCCTGGCGACGCCCTATATCGTCTGCTCGTCTTATCGTCGTGTATCGTCTTATCTTATTGGCGTATTATCGTCTTCCCGGCTGGTTTTAAAATAGCAGATACTATTTCCCACCAACATATATATATATGTATATATATGTGTATATATAGATATTTGTATATACATCCTGGGCCAGCGCTGCAAAGTCATACTGTTGCGGACCACACACTCGCGCGCGCGCGCTCCCGCGCGCGCCAGTTGAAGTCATCCAATCAACAATCATAAGTATCCGTCAGCGTGCCTTGAGCACGTAGCGGAGTGTCCCAAGGCCCATGCAGCCTTGAGAGCTCAAAGATTTGTAGAATTCCTCGGGGCCCGGACCCCCGGCTTCCCGGGCGCTTCTGGGTGCTAGCGGGGGGGCCAGGGGTGTTCCGCGATGGAGGTCCTCAAAGCGGGCCTGGATAGGCCCAAGAGGCACCGAAAAGGGTCCAAGAGGGCCCCTCAGTCGTCCCAAGATCGCTCCCAGACGCCCAAGATGGCCTCAAGACGGACAGAGGCCCCGAGGAAGCTCCAAGGAGGCTCCACGAACACCCCCAAGACGGCCCCGAGATACCCAAATCATTGATTTTCAATGTGTTTTCCAAGGGTTTGGGTGTTTTCGCCTTTTCGGCCTTCCGACGCTCCAAGACATCCCAAGAGGCACCTAAGATCGCCCAAGACGGTTTAAGAGGCCCCAAACAGTGCCCCCAGACAGCCAAAGATGGCTCCAAGACGGCCCAATGGGCCCCCAAAACGCCCGAATGGGGCCCCAAGAGAGGCCCTAGAGAGGCCCCAAAGGGAGAACACGAACCGACACTTCGCGCCCTTCGCCCCAAGATGGCCCCCGAGACCCCAAGAGGTCCAAATCAGGCCCCAAGAGGCCCCCAAGACACCTCAAACCAAATCCAAGAGGCTTCCGAGAGGCCTCCCAAAAGATCCCCACAAGCATCCCATAGGACTCTGACCTCTGACCTATAATCCAGGCAAGATGGCGGGAAGACCGAAAGCCATTAGGATTTAAAGCATTTCAAGATGGAGCTGTGAACAACGCATGGACACCGTGCTGCTTCAGTGTATTAGTTTTCAGACTTCCCCCGACATCATCAGCATCATCATCAGCATCGTCATCATCAGCATCATCATCAGCATCATCATCGGCATCAGCATCAGCAACATCATCATCAGCATAATCGTCATAATCATCAGCATCAGCATCATCATCAGCATCATCATCAGCAGCAGCATCATCAGCATCAGCATAACCATCAGCAGATGCAGCATCAGCATCAGCATCAGCATTAGCAGCATCAGCAGCATGGTCGTGGTCATGGTCATGGTCATGGTCATGGTCATGAATATGAACATGATCATGGTCATGATCATGATCATCATGATCATCATGATCATCATGATCATCATGATCATCATCATCATCATCATCATCATCATCATCATCAACGACAACCGCCCGCTCGAACCACGCATCTTGATCAGAAAGGTCCGCGCGGCACCTGGGACTTGCTGGAAGATTGAGACAGGTAGCTGCACTCACGGGTATTGCCAACACGCTGCGGGTGCGTAAACGGGACGGTCTGTGCTGGGCCAAGGGTTGAGCAGGTACCGACCGTCCCGGCATTCCTATAGTCCTACCACGAACTGTTCTTAGAATCCCAACATGTTCTCAGAACAGAAACAAGGTTCTTAGAACATAAACCCGATGTGCTAAAACAAGACAGCCCCAGCCAGAAGTGTTCTAAGAACATTTCGTGGGAACCACAAAAAGGTTCTTAGCACATTGTCTGGTGGGGCTACAGGCAAGCCCGGACGCTTCGCCACTGCTTGACCAAGGGGCCCGACACTGGGCGACAGCGCCGGGCATGAAAATACTGCAACTCCTGACGAACGAACAACACACACCCATACCCATAGGGGGGTCGTTGGGAGGAGGACTGGCTATGGGTATGGGTGCGGGTTGTCGGACCCTGGGGAACGCTCCCGTTCGAGCGGGGACCCCCATCCGACAACACGCACCCATAGCCCTCTCCGACCCCCCTATGGATATGGGTGTGTGTTGTTGGTTCGTCATTTCCGACCCCGCCGCCGGTGCACGCGCGCGGGCAGCGCCCTGTTGCCCAGCGGTGCCTCCGCGCGAGGGGCGGCGGCGCCCGCGGGCGAGGCCGGCGCTGGGCGGGGCCGCCGCGCCCGCGCCCGCGCGCGCCTGGCCCGCACGCGCCTGGCGGGGAGGCGGCTCAGCACCCCTCCGCGTAGCGCTCGCCGCTGATGAGCAGCCCGGCGCAGGAGCCGATGGCCTGCTGGAAGGAGACCTCCGCCAGGCCGCAGTGCTCGACGACGGCCAGCAGCAGGCAGATCTTCGGCACGCACAGGGAGGGCGGCTCGCGGTCGTCGCCCTGGCAGTAGCTCGTCGCCAGGTCGCCGTCGGTGCGGCCGACCACTCGGCCCAGCGCTTCCCGAACGTTGTCGCCCGTGTACGTGGACGAACCGAGGATGTCTGCTGCCAGCTGGAACATGGAATTGGGGCCGCCGATGGCCGTCACCCGGGCTCCCCTCAGCCAAGACGGCGGCTCGGACAGGCAGGCTCTCATCCTGGCCACGAGAGCCGCAGCATCCACGCCGCTCACCGGGTTGGGCGACGGGTGCTCCGCGAACGAGTGGCGCTGCACGTCCTCGACCAGCATCGCGAGGGAGTTGCCGGAGCCGAGTGCCCCGAGGAATGTGCGCAGCGGACCGCCGCAAGGGTCGGTCGAGGTCACCTGGAAGCTCCCGCCGCCAGAGTCCCAGCAGACCACCTCCTCCTCCTGCCGGCCCTGGAGCGCCACGGCGGTCAGGAAGCCGAGCCGCGCCTCCGCCTCCTGTGTGACGATGGGCGCCTCGAGCCCCAGCTCCTCCTTCACCCGTCTCAGATAGTCCGCGCCGTTGCTGGCTTTGCGGAAAACCTCCGTGGCCACGGCGCAGCGGGAACCAGCCCCGACGGCCAGCTCCTGGCACTTCGCCACGAGCGCCCTCATAACCTCCATGCCCTGGTCCTGGATGGCCGGGCTCAGGGTCCCGTCACCACTCTGCCTCAGCGCCATCATGAAGCCCACGGGCACCTCCTGCGCGAAATGCACCTCCATGATGCGAGCTGGTGGGCCCAACTCAACGTCGGCTACCATCAACTTCGTGGCCCCAGAGCCGATGTCGAAAGAGGCGCGCCGACGCAGCATGTCGGCAGATGCACGCAGGGGCGCTCGGCTGGCCTCCCCCGGCAGCCGCTTGAGCCAAAATGGCTGCAGAGGGGCTGTTACGTGGGATATATGCTCGAGCATCGGAGCTCACGGCTCCAGGTGCATCGATTACATGTCACCACATAGGTGTCACAAACTATGATATAATGCATACCTTGCACAACAACCATTACACCACAAATCTTGCACCACACAGACTGTAACACACATCTTGCACCACGTAAGTTGAACCCAATAGCTTACACCATGTAGTAATTTGCGCAATCTAGATTGCAACACATGGGCCGCACCATACATGCATATATGTAACCATATATGCACATGTGCTGCATATTGCCTTGCATTAGAGTATACCGTACTACAAATAAGTACAGCGCACTGTGATATTACGATCGATCATTGTGTAATGAAGTATACTAGTTTAGAAATAGATTGCAAGGTGCTATGACATATCAAACTAAACCGTATTATGTTATAGTGTATTGCAACCGTTACAGCCTAGTATGTTATGTAGCATTGAATTATGTTGTGCTACACTGCGTCATCTGTATGTATAGTCTGTGTTTTATGGTGCATTCCGTTCTATAGTATGTAATACATACTATATAATACTAGTATGCTTACTTTAATTATAATATTACATGATGTAGAACGTTACATAATCTATGATAACACAATATAATACCGTATCTTACGATGTGTTGTAGTATGTGTGATCATATCGTATCCGGCTATAGTCTGATGTAATGTAGTGGGGCACCGTCTGTTATATGACATTCGACCCTATTGTACCACAGTAGTTCGGTTGCTTGTACCATATACTGCTAAGTTATGTTAAATGATGGTCTGCGATTTTGAATAATTATTCAATGTCTCTCCCTCCTGCTCTCTTCACGACCGCAGCCACAACACTCATCATCACCATCATCGCCACCATCTGGCTCGTCGCAACTATGACCGCCCACGAAAGCCAGCCGTCGGTTGGCCCGCTGCTGCGCTTGGCTTCGCTTGGCCCGCTGCTACACCGCTCTTCGCCCAGCTCCCTGGTCCATCCTCCTTCCTCAGTCCCCCCTCCTGCAGCCAGCTGGCACGTAGCCCCCGCTCATCTCCAGCCCGCGCCATCGGTGCTCTCCGCGGCTCCCGCTCGACTCCGGTGAGGGTGCTGAATTCGGGAATTATATTCTTATTAGGCAGTATAGAGGACCACTTCGTGAAAGGGAACCATTGGATAAGGAGTCCAGGGTCTGGAAGCCGCTGGAACTCCAACGTGCATGGGCCATGGATATCACCGCCGCCCGCATCAGATAGTTAATGCTCCAGGTTTTTCCTCCTCCTCCTCCTCCTCCTCCTCCTCCTCCTCCTCCTCCTCCTCCTCCTCCTCCTCCTCACTCGTTAACGAAAGCCACCACAGGATTCCCCTCCACCTTGCCTGCCCTGCCCTCGCTGCTGCGGGGTGGCTGCGAGCCGCCCTCGGCGCAGGCCCACGAGAAGGCCACCGCCGCGCGACGGGCGCGGTACCGCCGCGGAGAGGCGACGGTTGCTGCCTTTGGCGGCGCGCACAAGGGTGGAGGGAGGGGGGAGGGCTTCTTAGAAAAAGGCTGCTTCTTAGAAGGCGCTGGCCTGACTGACACCTATAGAGAAGGCCCGCGCCTTCTAAGAAGCAGGGGTGCTTCTAAGAAGCCCTCCCCCCTCCCCCCACCCCCCTCTGCGCGTGGCTGATGCCTCCAGGAGGCTGCTGGACATGCTGCTGTTGCTGCTGCTGCTGCGGTTCACGTGATCCATCATGCGCAAGCTGCTAGAGCGTATCCACGTCGTGTGCCGTCTCGAGAAAGCAAAAGCTAGTCGAAGACCTGGCAAGACTCCACCTCACCATTATCATGCATGCCGAGAGGGGAAAGAGAAGGAATGATAACATGCATGAGGAGGAAGGGAGGGAGAGAAGAGGGCGTGGCCATATCACCAAGCCCGGTGAGACTCCATCCCACCATGTGCAAACAAGTCGGCAACCGCGGGTGCGGCGGACGAGCTCGCATACGAATCGTATGTACATAGCTTCGGGTTCTCAGGACGGGGCGGCCGCCCGAAGGCCATTCGCCCTGGGGAGGCTTTGCCCCAAGCGCCTCCGGTGATCTCGGCTTGACCCGCGAACCGTCAAATCTCGCCCCCAAGACGGGGCAACAAAACGTCAAGAATCCTGGATTATCGAAGAGGCTCGGGACAGCACACTCCGGTCCTTTGATCGAGGTTTTTTCCGGGGGGTTCTGTCAGTGGAGTGAATGGGTTTATACTTGCTCGTGCTCCCGCTGCTGCCCGTGATGCTTGCCCTCCAGACAGTCCCCCCCGTCCGCCCAGCCAGTTACCCCACTCTGGGAAATCATATCACGCCTCCGGCCCCCACTCGGCTCTTGCCAGCGCTTGCCCAGTCCGCTCTTACGACCGGAGGACGGCTCAGATGGCCTCGGTGCTGTCCGCCTTCCCGATGGTGACGGGCGTGGCGTCCATGGACTTACAAATAGCCGCCCGCCCCACCCACGCCCCCTTCCCCTTGCCCCCCCCCCTCTCCCCTCACCTCGTTCTTTCCCCTCTCCGTCTTCCCCCCCCCTCCGCGATTTGCGATCTGCGATCTGCGGAATCTCCGACTGGAACTCAAAGAACTGTGCTACTACCGTTTCCCTTTTTTCTTCCTCCTCCTCCTCCTCATCATCAACAGCAGAAGCAGCAGCAGCGTCCTTTTTGTCGACTGTCGCGCGCCCGAGCGTTATTTGTGTGTGCGTTGGCGCAAGTACCAGGCCTCCCCCAGCTAGCAGTTCACTGCTGGCCACACTAGCACGCCGATCAGGCACACAGAGGGCCACACCTGCGAGCACGCGGGGGCCCCGAAGGGCCGCACCAGCGAGCAAGCAACACGGGCCACATAAGGGCCAGACCAGCGGCACCACGCGGGGGCCCACAAGGGGCCACACCAACGCGGGGGCCACCGAGCGCTTTCCCGCCAACGGCAAGGGGGGGGGGAATTAAGTCCCGAACCTGGCCCTGGGTCAGCGCGGCCCCAGAGGGCCAGGTCTCGGAGACTAGGGCATCCACGCTCCACCCCTCCCTCATTTCTTGCTGGCTAACAAGCTGCGCGCGGCGAACTGGAGGCGCCCGCACCTGCGCGCATGCTAGGCCCCAAGGCTCACCTTGCACTTGACCTGCCCAACAGGCAACGAGGAAAACAAAACAACACTTACGCTACCGAAGAACCCCACATACTTAATTTAAATCTGGTGTGCTTGCTTATGTTTTTTATATATGCGCAATCCTGCGTTCTGGGCCCTCGTCGCGAATGTTTCCCTATGTATCATCCAACGCCATATTGCTTGCCACGCTTTGCGAGCCCGCAACGGATAGGGAGCCCACCCCCAGCGCACCCCCTGTCGTGTCGAGGAAGTGCCACGCCTGCCACGCTTTGCGAGCCCGCAACGGATAAGGATACCACCCCCAGCGCACTCCCTGTGGTGTCGAGGAAGCGCCACGCCTGCCACGCTTTGCGAGCCCGCAACGGATAGGGAGACCACCCCCAGCGCCCCCCCCTGTGGTGTCGAGGAAGTGCCACGCCTGCCACGCTTTGCGAGCCCGCAACGGATAAAGATACCACCCCCAGCGCACCCCCTGTGGTGTCGATGAAGTGCAACGCCTGCCACGCTTTGCGAGCCCGTCAAGGATAGGGAGACCAACCCCAGCGCATCCCCTGTGGTGTCGGGGAAGTGCCACGCCTGCCACGCTTTGCGAGCTCGAGGCGGACAAGGAGACCATCCCCAGCGCGTCCCCTGTGGTGTCGAGGAGATGCCACGCCTGCCACGCTTTGCGAGCCCGTCACGGATAGGGAGACCACCCCCAGCGCAATCCCTGTGGTGCCGAGGAAGTGCCACGCCTGCCATGCTTTGCGAGCCCGTCACAGATAGGGTGACCACCCCCAGCGCACCCCTTGTGGGGCCGAGGAAGTGCCACGCCTGCCACGCTGTGCGAGCCCGCAACGGATAGGGAGACCACCCCCAACGCGCCCCCTGTGGTGTCGAGGAAGTGCCACGCCTGCCACGCTTTGCGAGCCCGCAACGGATAGGGAGACCACCCCCAGCGCACCCCCTGTGGTGTCGAGGAAGTGCCACGCCTGCCACGCTTTGCGAGCCCGAAACGGATAGCGTCCCCACCCACAGCTCCCCCCCTGTGGTGTCGAGGAAGTGCCACGCCTGCCACGCTTTGCGAGCCCGAAACGGATAGCGTCCCCACCCACAGCTCCCCCCCTGTGGTGTCGAGGAAGTGCCACGCCTGCCACGCTTTGCGAGCCCGAAACGGACAGCGTCCCACCCACAGCTCCCCCCCTGTGGTCGAGCCACGCCTGCGACGCGTTGCGAGCCCGAAACGGATAGCGTCCCCACCCACAGCTCCCCCCTGTGGCGTCGAGGAAGTGCCACGCCTGCCACGCTTTGCGAGCCCGAAACGGATAGCGTCCCCACCCACAGCTGCCCCCCTGTGGTGTCGAGGAAGTGCCACGCCTGCCACGCTTTGCGAGCCCGAACGGATAGCCCCCACCCACAGCTCCCCCCTGTGGTGTCGAGGAAGTGCCACGCCTGCCACGCTTTGCGAGCCCGAAACGGATAGCGTCCCCACCCACAGCTCCCCCCCGATGCGGCCCGAAACGGATAGCGTCCCCACCCACAGCTCCCCCCCTGTGGTGTCGAGGAAGTGCCACGCCTGCCACGCTTTGCGAGCCCGAAACGGATAGCGTCCCCACCCACAGCTCCCCCCCTGTGGTGTCGAGGAAGTGCCACGCCTGCCACGCTTTGCGACCGAAACGGATAGCCCACCCACGGCTCCCCCCCTGTGGCGTCAAGGAAGTGCCACGCCTGCACGCTTTGCGAGCCCGAAACGGGTAGCGTCCCCACCCACAGCTCCCCCCCTGTGGTGTCGAGGAAGTGCCACGCCTGCCACGCTTTGCGAGCCCGAAACGGATAGCGTCCCCACCCACAGCTCCCCCCTGTGGTGTCGAGGAAGTGCCACGCCTGCCACGCTTTGCGAGCCCGAAACGGATAGCGTCCCCACCCACAGCTCCCCCCTGTGGTGTCGAGGAAGTGCCACGCCTGCCACGCTTTGCGAGCCCGAAACGGATAGCGTCCCCACCCACAGCTCCCCCCCTGTGGTGTCGAGGAAGTGCCACGCCTGCCACGCTTTGCGAGCCCGAAACGGATAGCGTCCCCACCCACAGCTCCCCCCTGTGGTGTCGAGGAAGTGCCACGCCTGCCACGCTTTGCGAGCCCGAAACGGATAGCGTCCCCACCCACAGCTCCCCCCCTGTGGTGTCGAGGAAGTGCCACGCCTGCCACGCTTTGCGAGCCCGAAACGGATAGCGTCCCCACCCACAGCTCCCCCCCTGTGGTGTCGAGGAAGTGCCACGCCTGCCACGCTTTGCGAGCCCGAAACGGATAGCGTCCCCACCCACAGCTCCCCCCCTGTGGTGTCGAGGAAGTGCCACGCCTGCCACGCTTGCGAGCCCGAAACGGATAGCGTCCCCACCCCAGCTCCCCCCCTGTGGTGTCGAGGAAGTGCCACGCCTGCCACGCTTTGCGAGCCCGAAACGGATAGCGTCCCCACCCACAGCTCCCCCCCTGTGGTGTCGAGGAAGTGCCACGCCTGCCACGCTTTGCGAGCCCGAAACGGATAGCGTCCCCACCCACAGCTCCCCCCTGTGGTGTCGAGGAAGTGCCACGCCTGCCACGCTTTGCGAGCCCGAAACGGATAGCGTCCCCACCCACAGCTCCCCCCCTGTGGTGTCGAGGAAGTGCCCGCCTGCCACCTAGCGTCCCCACCCCAGCTCCCCCCCTGTGGTGTCGAGGAAGTGCCACGCCTGCCACGCTTTGCGAGCCCGAAACGGATAGCGTCCCCACCCACAGCTCCCCCCCTGTGGTGTCGAGGAAGTGCCACGCCTGCCACGCTTTGCGAGCCCGAAACGGATAGCGTCCCCACCCACAGCTCCCCCCCTGTGGTGTCGAGGAAGTGCCACGCCTGCCACGCTTTGCGAGCCCGAAACGGATAGCGTCCCCACCCACAGCTCCCCCCCTGTGGTGTCGAGGAAGTGCCACGCCTGCCACGCTTTGCGAGCCCGAAACGGATAACCCACAGCTCCCCCCTGTGGTGTCGAGGAAGTGCCCACGCCACCCGAAACGGATAGCGTCCCCACCCACAGCTCCCCCCTGTGGTGTCGAGGAAGTGCCACGCCTGCCACGCTTTGCGAGCCCGAAACGGATAGCGTCCCCACCCACCGCCCCCCCTGGTGTCGAGGAGTGCGCTGCCACGCTTTGCGCCCGAAACGGATAGCTCCCCACCCACGCCTGCCACGCTTGCGAGCCCGAAAGGATAGCGCCCCCACCCACAGCTCCCCCCCTGTGGTGTCGAGGAAGTGCCACGCCTGCCACGCTTTGCGAGCCCGAAACGGATAGCGTCCCCACCCAGCTGTGGTGTCGAGGAAGTGCCTAGCCTGCCACGCTTTGCGAGCCCGAAACGGATAGCGTCCCCACCCACAGCTCCCCCCCTGTGGTGTCGAGGAAGTGCCACGCGTGCCACGCTTTGCGAGCCCGAAACGGATAGCGTTCCCCACCCAAGCTCCCCCCCTGTGGTGTCGAGCTGCCCACGCTTGCGAGCCCGAAACGGATAGCGTCCCCCCCACAGCTCCCCCCCTGTGGTGTCGAGGAAGTGCCACGCCTGCCCGAAACGGATAGCGTCCCCACCCACAGCTCCCTCCCTGTGGTGTCGAGGAAGTGCCACGCCTGCCACGCTTTGCGAGCCCGAAACGGATAGCGTCCCCACCCACAGCTCCCCCTGTGGTGTCGAGGAAGTGCCACGCCTGCCACGCTTTGCGAGCCCGAAACGGATAGCGTCCCCACCCACAGCTCCCCCCCCCTGTGGTGTCGAGGAAGTGCCACGCCTGCCACGCTTTGCGAGCCCGAAACGGATAGCGTCCCCACCCACAGCTCCCCCCTGTGGTGTCGAGGAAGTGCCACGCCTGCCACGCTTTGCGAGCCCGAAACGGATAGCGCCCCCACCCACAGCTGCCCCCCCTGTGGTGTCGAGGAAGTGCCACGCCTGCCACGCTTTGCGAGCCCGAAACGGATAGCGTAGCCACCCACAGCTGCCCCCCCTGTGGTGTCCTGAGGAAGTGCCACGCTGCTGCCACGCTCCACGCTCTGCGGGCCCGAAACGGATAGCGCCCCCACCCACAGTTCCCCCTCTGTGGTGTCGAGGAAGGGCCATGCGTGCTACGCTTTGCGAGCCCGAAACGGATAGCGTCCCCACCCACAGCTCCTCCCCTGTGGTGTCGAGGAAATGCCACGCCTGCCACGCTATGCGAGCCCGAAACGGATAGCGTCCCCACCCACAGCTCCCCCCCTGTGGTGTCGAGGAAGTGCCACGCCAGCCCGAAACGGATAACGTCCCCACCCACAGCTCCCCCCCTGCGGTGCCGAGGAAGTGCCACGTCTGCCACGATGTGCGAGCCCGAAACGGATAGCGTCCCCACCCACAACCCCCCCCTTGTGGTGTCGAGGAAGTGCCACGCCTGCCACGCTTTGCGAGCCCGAAACGGATAGCGTCCCCACCCACAGCTCCCCCCCTGTGGTGTCGAGGAAGTGCCACGCCTGCCACGCTTTGCGAGCCCGAAACGGATAGCGTCCCCACCCACAGCTCCCCCCTGTGGTGTCGAGGAAGTGCCACGCCTGCCACGCTTTGCGAGCCCGAAACGGATAGCGTCCCCACCCACAGCTCCCTCCCTTGTGGTGTCGAGGAAATGCCACGCCTGCCACGCTTTGCGAGCCCGAAACGGATAGCGTCCCCACCCACAGCTCCTCCCCTGTGGTGTCTAGGAAGTGCCACGCCTGCCACGCTTTGCGAGCCCGAAACGGATAGCGTACCCACCCACAGCTCCCCCCCAGTGGTGTCGAGGAAGTGCCACGCCTGCCACGCTTTGCGAGCCCGAAACGGATAGCGTCCCCACCCACAGCTCCCCCCTGTGGTGTCGAGGAAATGCCATGCGTACCACGCCTGTGCCACGCCTGTGCTGTGCTGTGCTGTGTTGTGTGCTGTGCTTTGCTGTGCTGTGCTGCGGTGAGCTGTGCTGTGCTGTGCTGTGCTGAGCTGAGCTGAGCTGCGCTGTGCTGTGCTGAGCTGAGCTGAGCTGTGCTGTGCCGTGTGCTGGGCTGTGCTGTGCTGTGCTGTGCTGTGCTGCGGTGAGCTGTGCTGTGCTCCGCTGTGCTGTGCTATGCTGTGCTGAGCTGAGCTGTGCTAAGCTGTGCCGTGCTGAGCTGAGCTGAGCTGAGCTGTGCTGAGCACTGCTGTGAGGAGGAGGGGAGGTGTGAGGTGAGACGCGGGTGCGACGCGGCAGGGAAGAAAACCAGAACCCCACTAAGCATGTGGGGAAAAACAACAACCTCCGCCCCACCTCTGGACGGCGAACTAGCTGCTTCGACCACGCCATTCTTGAACGTCTGGGTCGCCTCCAATTCTTCAGACGTAAAGGTGGCTTCCTGGAGCGTCGCAAGGGCGTCAGTGATATAGAGCCGGAGAGTTCTGATGTTCGCCCAGCGCTCCCTGAGGGCGGCTCCAGCGATGCCCCCCGTTCATGCGATGCGACAACTCCGCCTCTGCTTAAACTGCGCGGTTTGCACCCGTGCGCCGGCAACCCGAGTGCCCGAAAAGGGCCATGTGACACTTTGCGGAACTCAGGGGGCGCCTGGGCAACCACAGGGCCCCCTGCTAGGAGCTGCTCTAGGACTCGGGGGAGCCGCCGTGCCAGGATTGCGCCATCGACGCACGCCATGCCATGCCGATCTGACCTTTGACCAGACTCAGTGGGACGAAAACTGATGACAACACTTCGTCCAATCTTGGCGATCGTAACGTCTCGCTTCCGAATCACCAAGACTTCGCTCGTACGCAGCGCGCAATGAAACGCGACTGCGGCGGCGAGAGCAGAACGCGGGCGCCCCCCCGTCGTGCGCTGCACCTGCGGCCGCCCGAGTCGTCGCCTGAGTCAACGGCCGGGCCCGCTCTGGCAAGTCAAGCTTGTCCCGAGCGGCCATCAGGCGCCAAGCTGACGGGAGGCGCTGCCTGGCGCCTGGAATGACGCGCGGACCTTCGGCTCGCCATCCTCCCGGAGGTGCTCTGCTGACCCAGCTGATCCAGCTGCGCGCAGCTGATCCAGCTGATCCAAATTCACGACGTTCGGTTGGCCGAGACGTTCGGCCACGCGCCCTGTCGAAAAATGTTGCGGCACACTCACTGCATTGCGTCGTCGCGCTCTCGGTGAAGAAATTGCGGCTCGGCCTGCGCATTGCCGCTCGCGCCGCCTTTCTTGCCCCTCTCGCGCCCTCGGCGCCGCCTGACCACGGCCCCGTAACGCCCATGGCGCTCTGCTTGGAACGTCGGCGGGATTGCCCGCCGCGCGCGCGCAGATGAAGAAGGGGGCGCAGAAGGTCGTGAGACAGAAGGCATCGAGGCGGCAGAGCACGGCATTCAGGCGGCGAGACGACGAGCGGCCCTTCGCAGCGACCGCCACAGTCACTTGCGAATCCACGACCAGCCATACACTCGAACCGCGCATTGCGCACCATCTGCAGGTCCAGCTCGTCGATTCGGCGCGAGAGATGGAACCGCATAGCCGCCGCGCAATTCCAGTGCCAGCGGCGCTGGTGGACGCTGACCCGCGGACAGGCGTTGCACCGATAGCGCAGCCCAATGTCCAGCCTCGCATCGCTGCCACGATGATCAGCGTGACGGTGCATCTCGAGCATCGGGCTGTGCATGACCTCCGCCGAGCTCCGTTCGCTCGGCGGATACGCTTCGGCACTGAACCCCTGCGTCGCGGGCGTGTCCCGATCCAGGCACTGCTGGCCAAGCACGCGCGCCCTGCGCCTTGTCGCGCACTTGCAGAAGGTGGCCTGGATGACCGACGGCGTCGGCGGGCACTCCCGGAGCTCGGCGTGGCACATGCCCTGCCCGACGAGCCACGCCGTCACCCGCGCGTGGAACGCGATTCCCACCGGGTAGCACAGCGCGTCCTCGAGCTCCCGACGCTGCCGGGGCTCCAGCTTGCGCGGGCCCCTCTTACCAGAGAGCCTGTACCCGGGGCAGCATTCAACGATGATCTCACGCTCCGCACTGGCGCGCCTCGACTACTGATGCAAAACTGCGCCTGGCACTGACGCAGGGGTGCTTTTCGTGCGCGGCCTTTATCCAGCCGGGGCTCGCGCGGCCCAATCTGCACCGACGCGAGCTCGATGAGGTCGGGGATGTCCCCCATCGGTGACCGCGGCGCCATCTGCCTCGACAGCGGGGTAGCTCGCCCAGCGGAGACGCGGTCTCACCGCGGTCGACGCGCCCGCAGAGTGGGTGCATAGGGGGCGACGCGCCGCGGCATCCGACATCACGACAGCGTCGCTGATCTCCATGGAGGCCATATTCTCGCAGATAGCAAAAGACGTGGACGCCGTGAAACACGACCTCAACTCCGCTTGCCGCCTGGGGGCCTCGAAGAACAGAACAGAGCGTGGATCGGCGAGCCCAGAGCCCTCGGGGTTGAGCCCGCTGGCTCCCAGGCAGGGAGGACCGCGCGCTCCCGCGACGGCCGCCGCGCCAGAGCGGGCTCGCCATAGATCCTCGAGCTCGCGTCGAGCCGCGCACGTCGGGCCACTCGACGTCGCCAGGACAGTTCCTGCGGCAGACGCCGCGGGCGGCCTTGTCGGTCTCAGCGTAGCCAGCGCAGATCACATGCGCACCACGCCCCTCCTGGGGCCCCCGATCCCGCCGATTAACTCCACGACTGCAACCCCGCGCTCACGCAGCGCGACAAGGGCCGAGGCGCGCTGCTGCGCCGCCGCCGCGCCCTCGGCTGGGAGGCCGATGCCCGCCGAGACCCCGCCGCCTTGCTCCCAGGCATTGGTTGCGATCGGGCGGCAGTCAAGCGGCCAGCGCACGCCGGCAGCAGCAGCGGGAAGTGGCCGGCGCACATCGGCGCCAGCAGCGGGACGCTTACCATGAGCGCGATTGGCTCACCCCTCATTCGCCCACCGAGAGCCGCGCGACTCGAGGGGAGGCACGCGGCCTATCCATCGCCGCGCCCCGTCGAGTCAGCACAACGCTTGGCGCCTCAACATGGAATTAGACACCCAGCGCCCACGCGAGGCCTGCATCTCGACGAGGCTGGAGCCCGGCTGATCCAGCATCCACCCCGCGAGCGCCACGTGCTCCAGGATCTTCTTGACGGGCGGCGCGGCACGACCCGCGAGGCCATCCACGACTACCCCCTTGCGCAGGGCGCGCGTGGAGCGGACGACCCCTTCTCGAGCGAGGTAGGCACCGACGTTGCCGCGAGAGCTCGGCGCAGAGCGGCCTGGCGCTCAGAGAGCGCCCCCTGTTGGTTCTCCCATTCAGAGACCTTGACGAACTCGGCCCCCTCAGATTCGTCAGCGTACATGCTCCAGCACCACCCCTGAGCTGGGCCCTCGCGGACGGGGAAAGGCTGGTCTCGTCGCCGCCCCTGGCTCGCAGCCAGCCTCGCACTGGCTCGCGGGCCATCCGCGGCGATCTGCCCGTGCGCGTGCTGCGCCACTCCGACCGCCCACAACCCTCGCATCGGGATGACCCTCACGCAAACGTACATCTGGTCGTGCTCCGTAGCGCTGATCCACTTTCGCCGCGGCCTCGAGAACGCAAACCAGCGCGGCCACTGAGCCGGCATAGCGCCCGGGTCGGAGCACCCCGAGATGTCGCCCCCAGTGCGCTCACCAGGCAGGGGAAGCTTGTCAATCGCCCCCATCACGAGGGTCTGTCCCGCATTTGTCGCCGTGAGGTTTGCCATCAGACGCTGCTGATGGCGGGGCTCCTCGGGCGCCCCCCCCGCTCTTGGCAAAGTCGAAAGCTCCGTTACCCAGCCGCTTCCTGTGCATCACGGGGACGTGGGCATCCTCGATCTCCGAGAGGATCCCGCGGTCCAGCAACTGCCCAGCGACGCAGTCCCACTCGTCAGCCACCATCGCAGTGCACAGTGGCTTGCCCCACCTTCGGCCACTTCTCGAGCGGCAGAATGAACTGTTCCTCGCGCTTGAAGGCGCGGCGCGGTTGCCGCGGCGCTCCGCGGGGGGAAGCCCTGGCTCGATCTGAGCCCGCGTCAACTTCTCCGGCTCGGCCGCGACCCCTTCGCCGCGCCCGGGGGGACTTGGCCACCTCGCCCCAGGAGATGCGCTGCATCTCAGCCTCGCCCCCCTCGCGAGAGCAAGGGTGCGCGGCTGCCGCCCCCGCGCGCCGCGCCGCCCCCCACTGCGCCGCCGCGCGCCGCGGGGCGCCTGACAGGCACCTGTCGGCGATGTAGCCGCGGCCCCCGCGCAAGAAGTTCGCGCGCGACACTTGCAAGTGCGTCCAGGCCCCGACCCCAACCTTCCAGCGGATGGTACGTCTATCTTCGCCACGCTAAGTCATCGCGCACATGGGGTGGTTCAGGCGCTGGAACGCGGCCTCGATGTGCTCGCCCGCGCTAGGCAAAGGCAGTGGCGGGACGTCTCGCCCCCTCGAAACACTCGACCGCATGGCGCGCCGCGTGGAACGCCTGCCCGGCCCGCCCGCCTGTCCGCGCGCCCGCGTGGAGCAGCGGCCGCAGCGGCTGAAGGCCTATCTTGGCTATGTTCGCATCCACGGCGTGGAGGTTCCACAGGGCCTCGCCTGCTTCCCTCGTACTTAACCCCCATGAAAACGGAGATTGGCGCGCGCGTCGCCTGTCCCAGGTCCCCCGGAAGTCCTTCCTGCCGCGTGTGGCCGCCACCCCCCGAAGCCCGGCGCCGTGGGCGCTGCTGCTGCTACTGCTGCTGCTGCTGCTGCGCGCTGGCTCTCGGCGCGCCCGACCTGGCGGCTGACGCCGCGCCGACTGCGGCCTGAGCCCGATTCCTCGGCGCGGGCGGCGCCGCCCTGGGCTGGGCCTGAGGCGGCGGAGGCGGCGCGCAAGGAAGCGCCACCGATCTGGGCCCGACCTTGTCCTTCCCCGTCGGGCCTGCCTGGCGCGACCCCTGCGCCTTCGGCTTCGCCGTGGCGTTCGACTTCGGCGTCGCCCCTGGCCCCCGGCGCCTCGTCTTCCTTGCCCTCGCCCGCGCGCTCTTCAGCGGGGGCTCTCCCGTCGTCGGCGGAGCCCCGGGAGCTGCGGCCCCAGCAGGCGCGGAAGCCTCTCGGGCTGGCCGACAACCCCCAGAGGCCCCCGTCGCTGGCCCCGTCGCCGCGCTCGTCTGACGGGCCACCTCGGGCCAGGCGGCCCCCCGCCAAAGGCCCCCGTCTCCCAGGAGGGCCTTCTCGCCCTCATTTGCCTTCTCCTCGATCTTCGCGAGCTTGGCCCTCTGGAGCTCCAACTGTCCAACGAGCACATCCTCCGACGGGGCTGCGAGACCGATCGCGCGCTTGGGCACGAACTCGCGCTGCGCCGCCAACGCCTCCCCCCCCCCCCCCCCCCCCCCCCCCCCCGCGGCCGCGACCTCGCAGCCCTTGAACCGCTGCGCGAACGGGTCCGCGACCCGCGGGAGGTCGCCGAGGAGCGCGGAATCGAGCACCTCGGCGAGAGGCCTCATCCCCTGCCCCAGCTCCCCCATCTCCTCGGGAGGGTGGACTGCGTGAATCGCTGTCGTGAGATACGTCGCGAATCGGGCTTCCTGCGGGATCGGCCCCGCTGCCGCGGCCCCCCTCGGTGCTCAGATAGCATTCGATCTTCTCGATCGACAACTGCAGAGGCTGCCTCGGATGCCAGCGCGAGAAGGGCAGCAGGTCCTCGCCCGCCCGAGGGGGATCCAGGCGAAGACCCGACCCCTCGCTGCCTTTCTCCTCATTGTCGCGCTCCCCGCCAGCGGCGGTCGTCAGCCTCAGCCCTGGCATCGGCCGTCGGAGCTCCGCAGGCGGGTCGGCCGCGACCTTGCTCTGTGCCGCATCGCTCGCTCCGCCATGACCTCGCCGACGCCCATCGTCGCGGCGGCGCCGCGGGGCTCCTTCCGACTTGCAAAGGCCGTCGGGCTCGAGCTTTGCCTGCAACTCTGCGAGGCGCCTCTCCAGGTCTGGCCTGCGCGAATCTGCTGCGCTGCCACCCTTTGGGGCGTCAAGGGTGTCGTCGTCCACGCCGAACGCAGGTACCCCTCCCGCGGGCTCGCCCTCCGGGGCCTCGCCCCTCTCGCTCGCAGCCGGGGCCTCGCTGGGGAGCTCTGGCGATGGACGAGGAACGTCGAGGTCGGGGCACAAACGGTACGAATCCACGTGGATCAGCACTCTGCCCTTGTCTGGAGTCGCGATCAAGCAGTCACCTGCAGCGCCCTCGCAGAAGTGCACGAGTCCGCCACCACCACAGCCACGAAACAATGATGACAGCATGGCGGCGCCCGACCCCTTCACCACGTCAGTGAACTCGCCTTTCAAGAAACAGCCGTTCCTGCCATTGACGGTGAACGACCCGCCCCCGGCGGCTATGGTGTAAAGTGCATGGCAATCCCGCGGTAATCACCGATGCCCTCGAGCACCTCGCCGTCCCGCACGGCCGCGAGACGATTGTACCAGTCGTCCTGGTCACTCGTCTTCCATGGCTCGGGGCGCCGCACATTGGGTTCCGCCCTCGCCTTGGCCTGTGCCGCAGCCTTTTTCCGAAAGGCTTGGGACGGGGCGGCGGTTCTTCGTCGTCGACAAGCTCGGGAATGTCATCTTCAGGCCTGCTCCCGCGGTTTTTGGGTTTGGCCCCGCCGCCCTCGTCGCTGGCTGGCGCAGGCCGCTCGAGAGCCCCGCCTGAACCTGGCGGCGAAACTGACACAGGGCTGCCCTTCTTGATCATCCCCGCCACGCGGGCGGCTCAGTTCCACCCCGTGGGCGGATGTCGGGGATCTTCAGACCCGGGTCAGCAGGAAACAAGGAAACTGCAATGCAGGACAACAAAAACTGCAGCGCAGGGCTTCGCAAACCCAATGAGCGCGGCCGCCCCGCGGCCACGAGCGGCTCGCTAACCCGGGTCAGCCAGACGGGGTCTTCGAAGGATCCTGCAGGATCCGGTGCCCTGGCTGACCCCCGTTTGCGTTGACCCCCGTCTCAAGGCTCCCGAGAATGGGCGCACCCGACACCCTTTGCCGGTAGGCGACCAACGACCTGACGGCCGGACCCCAGGAATTCGGGGTCTAGCCTGGCGGCGCGCGCCCGCCGCAAGCGCAGCAGGCCCCCCCCACCTCTGGGCGGCATGGCCAGCCGCGCGCGCGGGGACGCAAGAATTTTGGGGCGCGCCGCCGCAGCCGTTTTGGGCCATTTAGCCCAGACGGCTACGGAAGAAACCGTCGAGCTCCCTCAAGCATTCCCCGCCATACGCCCGTGCAGTATGGTAAACCAGAGAACACATTCATCATCATCATCATCATCATCATCATCATCATCATCATCATCATCATCATCATCATCATCATCATCATCATCATCAGCAGCAGCACCATCATCATCATCATCATCATCATCAGCATCAGCATCATCATCATCAGCAGCATCATCGTCATCACCATCACCAGCATCATCACCAGCATCATCACCATCAACATTATCATCATCATCATCATCATCACCATCATCAACATCATCAGCATCAACGTCACCATCATCATCATCATCATCATCATCAGCACCATCATCATCATCATCATCATCTGCACCATCATCATCATCATCATCATCATCATCAGCATCAGCATCATCATCATCATCAGCAGCATCATCATCACCATCACTATAATCATCACCAGCATCATCACCATCATCACCATCAACATTATCATCATCATCATCATCACCATCATCAACATCATCAGCATCAACGTCAACATCATCATCACCATTATCATCATCATCATCATCATTATCATCATCATCATCATCATCACCATAGTAATCATCATCATCAGCATCAGCACCATCACCATCATCACCCACCTCCTCCTCTTAACCCTGCCTCCCCTATCCCACTCCTCCCCTTCCCCTATCCCTCCTCTGACTCCCGCTCCTCCAGAGTTCTCCGGAGCCCCCTCGGAGGCTACCACCGGAGGACTCTCGAGGGGGGGCCCTGGGCCTCGAACGAGTCCCCACAGCCACCCGAGGCCCCGAGAGCGCCAGACATTAGCCGACCCTGTCGGCGTGTGCGAGACGTTGTTTCGTTTAACTCGTCGACGTCGTAGTCGTCGTCGTCGTCGTCGTCGTCGTCGTCGTCGTCGTCGTCGTCGTCGTCGTCGTCGTCGTCGTCGTCGTCGTCAACGTCGTCGTCGTCGTCGTCGTCGTCGTCGCCGTCGCCGCCGCCGCCGCCGTCGCAGCCGCGGCCGCCGCCGCCGATCCAAGATAGCCTGCACAAGGCCCACGAGGCCCCAAAAGGCCAAACTTCATTGATTTCCCGTAGATGTTTGACAAATGCTGGCGTGCTCGCCTTTTTGGCTTCCCGACGCTCCGAGACGGCCCAGAAGCCTCCCGAGATCGCTGCTAGACTGCCCAAGAGGCCTCCAGGAGGGCACCAGAACGAGCCAAGAGGGCCCCAGGAGGGTCCAAGATGCCCCCAAAGAGGCCCCCAAGACGGCTCCAAGACGGTGCCCAGACGGGGAACCCGAGCTGACATTTCGAGCCATCGTCGCCGAGAGGCGCCCAGGAGGCGCCAAGAGGCCCACAATGGGCCCCTAAAATTGCCCAAGGGGCCCCCAGGAAGCCCCAAGAGGCCTCCAAGAGGCTCCCGAGAGGCCCTCAAAATCGCTCCCAAGAGCCTCCCAAACTGCCCCCCAGAGGCCCCCGAGAGCGCTCCGAAGAGACCGCAAGAAGCATCCCTGAGTACTCTGACCCACGCCATCGTCGTCGTAGTCGCCGCCGCCGCCGCCGTCGTCGTCGTCGTCGTCCCCCTTCAAGGTCGGCGGCACCAGCCATGGGGCCTTCGAAATACTCCAAACCCTGGATCTCCCTTTACATCCTCATCCCCCTCATTGCTCGCGTCCTCATCCAGATCCTCCTCCTTCAATCCGGAACTGACCCGCGGATGGGATCACGACCCGTAGCTGGCCCGAACCACCCTGGCGGGTGAAGATTCTGCCGGAGGGCCTCCTCCCTCCCTCCCCCTGCCCCCTCCCCAGCATCCACCTGTCTCCTGCCTGCTCCCCCTCCCTTCTCCTTGATGCTCCTCCCGCCTCGTCCTTCCTCCTTCCTCTCCCCATCCACTTGTCCTTCTCCTCCTGAGGAGCAAGGGAAGGAGAAGAAACTTGTGGCCGCTGTCGCACGGACGTGCGGCCGTTGCCGCATGGATTTGGTGATTGTTGCCGCATGGATGTGTGAGTACATCGATTGGCACGGCACGGGCTTTGACCAACTGGGCGTTGACCCCAAAATGACATCTCTTGTTGGCGAATCGCACACAAAACATGCCTCCAGAACACGGGATGCGACATTTATGTGTACGCCAGGCCGGGTGGCAAGCAAGGGTTCAAACTTGGCGCCGTCGTGTTCAACAAAACGTATGCGCTCGTCCTCATGGCTCTCTGCAGTAGGTTGGAAGAGAAAGGCACCTCAGTGATCTTGAAGCGTCGCGATGGCCCTTGTCGGGCACGCCGAGGTCAACGTTGTGATGTTTGTAGACGGGCAAATAATCGTACCTTTTGCCTTGTCTCCTGCGTTCCTTGATTGGAACACTGAACGCACTCGTGCTAGAATATGGACACTGAAACGTTCACATGTGCCCGCGTGCCTTATCATTCCCAAAAGGGGCAGAACTGACGCCGTTGAGGAATGTCGTGGGGCCAGCACCTAGGATCTGCCCGAACGTCTACGGATTCAACGTGGTTCTAGACTCCACTGCGTTGTTCAAACCAAGCACTTGGGTATCGAGATCCCGCGGCAGCGTGCTAGAAATGCGTTGTCGCATGTGTGACAGAAGCGATGTCGCTGGCCAAGCTGACTCAGATTGGGAGGGTCGCCATTATGCCCATCTTTGCGCGCTCGGTTGCACTATCCTCGAAGAGCTCCTTTTGTAGGTCGCTCGGTGGGTACGGTCTCACTGGCAAGCGTTACCTGCACTGCTTACACAGAGCAGAACTTGCGGCGACATCTCCCGAACGATCGGCACACATGTGTTTTTCCTACAGGCGCCGTGTGCCCGTGATGTCTGCCTTCACCCGGCGACGGTCCGCATGCACTGTTTTACCGTATGGCGCAGGGAGGCGACGCCAGGCTCGGCGTTGTCCACTCAGTCACGTTCGACGAGACCGTCTGCGCATACCACCGAGAAAGATCTCGCTGCGGCAGGCGCGCGCCAGAGCCAGGCACGGTATCCGCTCGGAGAAGCGTCCGTGCGTCGACGCGGACGGGAAGCGCCGTGCGAGCTTGAGACAAATAGTGGCCAGGTTGCGTCTGATTACACACTGGGCGCGCCGAGTGTAGCGCCCGTTGGGCATGTCTCGCATGTCCTCAGAGAGACTGGTCGTCGCACCAGCCTCGGAGGCGTGCAAGAGGGGGGGGCGTCCAAGAGAGGGGTTCGCAAAGCATGGGTCGAGGCACGCGCGTGGCCCAAGGGAGAGCCAAGGGACATACCGAAATGAGAAATAGCGCAATGACATATGGGAGATATCAAGGCCCCGGCAGTGATATCCACCCCCCTTTGTCATCACCCACCTCTTGGCCGCCACCGATGGATTCCGATGACGCCGTAGCCACCGCACAACTGGAAAAGAGGGCCACGCGGGCGCTTTCGCTACAGATCCTGTGAAGCAATTCGGAGTTTCTCGAGTTTGCTGCTCACGCTCGCTTGTGTTCCTTCTGCTGATTTTGCGCCAGGACAGAACAAAAAAGGGATACGAGAGAGGGAGCGGGAAGGGTGAGGAGGGATAATATCCTCTTCCTCCTCCTGCTCCTCCTCCTCCTCCTCCTCCCCTCTTCCTCGTCCGCTGCCCATGGCAGCGTTGAAAAACATCCCGGTTGGCCGCCCTGCGATCCCGATCCATGCGATGGACCGGCGGCGCACCGATATAATCACGGCAAAACACGGCGGCCGACGGCTGGTCAGATCGACGCACGATCGGGCCCCGATCGGACGGGTCGGGGTCGGGGTCCGACAAGCTTCGGTCCGCGAGCTTTCCGCGGACACAGCCCGAATCGGTTTCCCCAAGCTCGGGGCGAACGGGGAGGCACATCCTCACTGGCCGCAACAACATCCGCGTACAACTCGGAAGCGTCAAAACGATGCTCGCCATCGGTCCGCTCTTGTCGGAGGGTCCCGTAAAAATCTGGAAACCTGAGCCCTGCGGCCCGGAACTCCCGCGCGCAACGCGGGGGCCAGTCCGCATGGGTGCGTTGTCTGCTCCCACTCGTACAACCGGCCCCATCCTCCCCCCCCCCCCGGAAAAAATATTCCGACGGTCGGACCCCGCATGAGAATATGTTTAGCTCGCCCTTGGCCCTTTTCCTCCTCGCCCTGGCGGACACCCCCCTCTCACCCTCTGCTCTGCCCTCTCTTCCTCTTCCTCCTTCAATTTACCCTCCTCTTTCTCCTTTGTCCTCCTCATCCTTTTTCACTTCCTGCTCAGCATCTCCCTCCTCCTATACCCTTCCCCCCTTCCTCATCCTCCTCCTGCCGATTCTCCACGTGCACCCCTGGTCGGAGCAAACAAGGCGATTTCCCTCGGCGCCGTCGCCGCCTCGGCCAGCGAACGCGCGCGTTCGCCGACGGCTAGATCGCGAAGCCTTCGGGGCAATCCCGCGGGCCATGCCTTTGGGACAACCCCGCGGGCCGCCAGGGCGCGGGGGCGGTCTGTCGGGACAACCCCGCGGGCTAGGCCGTTGGGGCAACCTCGCGGGCCTCGAGGCGGGCGCGGGGGGCAACGGGGGGGCAACGCGAAATATAGCAGTGCTGCAAGCTGCTCCGTTTCGTTTCTGGAGCTCTGCGCGATCTCGTCGGACTCCCAGAGCGCCTTCCGCAGGGACGACGGCGGTCCGCGTTCCAGGAACTCTCGCGCGGGCGGCCGCAGGATGAGCATGTTGCGCATGCACGTGGCCCGGGAGAACATGACGCAGAGGTGCAGCCACCACTGCTCGTCCCACGTGCCCGTGCGACCAGCCTCCTCATGCATGGCGCAAGCGATGGTAACGCCGTCGCTGCGTCAGGGAACTGGGTTCAGCCCACCGAGTGGCCCTTTCAAGAGAAAAAAGGAGAAACCCGCTCGGATTGGCCTGCGAAGTCTCGCATCACCCCTCGTCCCGGAGGAGCCCAACAATGACGACAGCTACAAGATCACAAGCACTCGTTCGGATTCTGACATAGAGCTGCGGGCCCCATAACGGGGGGGGCCCGAGTGGGTCACTGGAATCCTGGAACCGTCGTCGGGGCTCCTGCCTGGGGCTTCCTCGCAATTCGCTCACAAACGAGGCTCCCGCCTGAAACTTTTTCGAAACTCAAACGCGCGGGGCCCAAAATTGACGTTTGTTAATGATCTGGATGACTTTCCCGACTACCAACATGGAGCGCGGGCTTCATAGGGACGGGTTCCCGCACGAATTCCCTCACAATCCACTCACAAATAAGGATCCCACGTGAGGCTTCTTTAAAGCTCCAGCGCGACGGGCCGGAAAGTGACGTTACTTACAGGATCTGGATGACCCGTTCCGGTTGCCAGCATGGAATGCGGGTTCCATGAGGAGGGGGTTCCCGCTTGAGACTTCCTCGCAATTCACTCACAAACGTGGTCCCCGCCTAATTTTTCAAGATTGAAGCGCGAGGGGGCCAACAGTGACGACAGTTATAAAGGATCTGGATGACCCGATCCTGTTGCCAACATGGAGCGCGGGCTCCTTAATGAGAGGGCTCCCGCCTGAGACTTCCAAGCGCGAGGGGGCCAAAAACGACGACAGTTAAAAATCTGAATGACATGCTAATATTGCTTATCGGAGGTGCGGGGGTGAGATCGAGGTGGAACGGAGAGCCCCCCTACTGGGAAATCGGTTTCGGTTTCGTGTTCGTGCGTGCCGTGCGTGCGGGCGAGGCGAAGCTGCGTGGGCGGGCGGGAGGAAAGTCTCCTGTGGCTGAGGCGCGGCCGGACCAAATGTCTCCCTTCCGGCGTCCAGTGGCGCGCGGTGTCCCGCCAGTGTCCCGATGTGGCTGAGGCGCGGCCGGACCAAATGTCTCCCTTCCGGCGTCCGGTGGCGCGCGGTGTCCCGCCGGTGTCCCGATGATGATGATGATGATGATGATGATGATGATGATGATGATGATGATGATGATGATGATGATGATGGTGATGGTGATGGTGATGATGATGATGTCGATGGTGTTGATTATGATGATGATGGTGATGATGATGATGATGATGGTAATGGTGGTGATGATGACGGTGCCCCGATGATGATGATGATGATGATGATGATGACGATGAGGGGGATGATGATGATGACGATGTTGTTGATGATGATGGTGATGATGATGGCCATGGTGGTGATGATGATTGTGTTCCGATGATGATGATGCTGATGATGCTGATGTTGCTGATGATGATGATGATGGCATCCCGATGGTGATGATGATGTTGATGATCATGATGATGTTGGTGATGATGAGATGATGAGGTGATGCAATGATGATGCTGACGATGATGGTGATGATGGTGTCCAAGTGGTGATGGTGATGATGAGGTTGATGAGGATACTGTTGTTGATGATGGTGGTGATGATGATGGTGTTTCGATGATGATGATGATGTTGATGATGATGATGATGACGATGTTGGTGTCCCGATGATGATGATGATGATGATGATGATGAGGATGATGATGAGGTGATGATGATGATTTGTACGATGGCGGCCCGATGATGGTGATGATGATGCTGTTGATGGTGATGATGATGGTGTCCCGATGATGATGATGAGGATTGTGATGATGATGGTGACGATGATGATGGTGTCCCGATGATGATGCTGATGTTGATGATGGTGTCCCGATGGTGATGATGTTGATGATGTCGTTCATGATGATGACGATGATGTTGGGATGGTGATGATGGTGGTGGCTTCCGATGATGGTGATGATGATGGTGTCCCGATGATGATGATGATGTTGATACTGATGGTGACGATGATGGTGCCCCGATGATGATGATGGTGATGATGTTGATGTTGATGGTGATAGTGATGATGACGATGGCGTCCCGATGCTGATCATGATGATGTTGATGACGATGACGATGACGATGATGATGATGATGATGATGATGATGATGATGATGATGATGATGATGAAGATGTTGATTGTGATATCGATTGTGATATCGATAGTGATACGGGTAGTGAGACCGAATGTGAGATCGACTGTGAGATCGATCGTGAGATCGATTGTGAGATCCATAGTCAGATCGATTGTGAGATCGATCGAATGGAATAGGTTGAGTGAGATCGAGCGTGGGATCGATCGAGTGGGATCGATCGAGCGAGATCGATAGTGAGATCGATAGTGAGACCGATCGAGTGAGACGTTGGCCCCCCCCCTCACGCGAACCTCCTTATCACCCGAAGGGGGGTCGTATAGGTATGCAATGCGGGCTCCATAGGAAAAAAGGGAGCTCCCGCCTGAGACTTCCTCGCAATTCACTCACAAACGAGGCTCCCGCCTCAGACTTTTTCTGTTTCAAAATCAAGCGCGAAAGGGGCACAACGTGACGACAGTTACAGGACATGGATGGTCCGCTCCTATTGCCAACATGGAATACGGGCTCCATAGGAAAGGGGGCTCCCGCCTGAGACCTCCTCGCAATTCACTCACAGACGAGGCCCCTCTTGGTCAGCTGTCATGATGGGACGAGATGATTACGATGGTGTCGTGCGCTGCTGATGGCCGATGATCATGATGGGATCACGACATGATGACGACTGAATTGTGAGCGAATGTGAGCAGGTGGGAGAGTCAGTGGGTGACGGTGAAGGTTGATGATGCTGATGGGATGGCGGTGGTGATGATGATGAAGAACGCGCGTGAAGAGGACAGGGTGGGTGTGAGGACTGCGCGGGGGGCCCTGAGAACGCAAGAGCCCCACATAGGATGTGGAGAATAGAATTAACCAGGCACAAAACAGAACACTTTTCTCAAATCGAGGCGACCATGAGCAAGACATCGTACTACAGGAGAACCTGATCGGACAAGAACGGGAAGCGTCGATGTTTCCCATTGGGCACGTATGGTGCGACAACACGGATGATGGCAACGACAAGGCGGCGGATGTCGAGAATGGCAGCGCGGATGACGGGAAAGGCAGCGAGGGGAGCAGAAGGACAACGAGTAAGACGACAAGCGCGAGGGCAAGGAGAAAGAGATGGAGGAGGACGAATACGAGGAAGAACGAAACGGAGAAACGAACCGGAGGAAGAGGAGGAGGAGGAGGACCAGTGTAAGCCCGAGAGTCATCAACGATGTTGGAATAAACCCTCCCTTCAAGCTGCCTCTTCCCACTGAGGGGACTGCCGCGTTGGAAGACAACTGTTTCAAGACGCTGAGGCATGCCACAACATTGCTCTCGGGATTCCAACGCCACAGATCAACTTGAGCGTGGCGTCTTCACGATCCTGAAACGTGCCAGTACGCAATTCCTGGGGCTTCAACGCCGCAAATCAAGTAACTGCTGCGCCCTCATAATCCTGAATTCTTCCAGAACGCCAGTACTGATACGCCCATGAGACTCCGTGAAGCTCTGTGGCGAAGTTTACAAACGAACGTGCGCGGAACTAAAGCGAGAACACCGTGTTGAAAAGGAACCGCCCTCAATCCGTGAGGCTCTTGCAAATTCTTAATCTGATGCACGCAAGGCTAAAGCGAGAGACACATTTTGAAAACGGGTCGCCCTCAATCCGTGCAACTCTTGCACAGTTCTAAAACGAACGTGCGCGGCGCGAGTGCGACGGCCACATTTTGAAAACCACCCGCCCTCCATCTTCGAGATTGCTGCCATGTTTTAGCTTCAGGGCCACACATGGTTCGGAAGGCTTAGGCAAAACGCTCGGCCCGCCCTAAAAACTGGCCTCGGAGTGCGACATGGAGAAATTATCTATCAGGAAAAGGAATGGAGGAGGAGGAGAAGGACGACGACGACGACGAAGGACGGTATGGAGCCCGACGACAAGAACGTCGAAGAAGAGAGGGGTCCTCGTGATCTTTTAAAGCTACCCTGGGGACTGTCGGGGCAGTCTGGGACTATCTTGGAGCATCCTGGGGGCCTATTGGGGGCCTGCCGGGGTCCTCCTGGGGGCTACCGGGATCTTTGGAGGCTCTGGGCATGTCTCAGTGCTCTGTGGGGGCTCTCTCAGGCCATTTTGGCGCCATCTGCGGGCGCTCCTGGGAGCCTCCGGGTGCCTCGTGGGCGCCCCTCGGGGCGCGTTTGGAGCCCCCTTGGGGGTTCTTCGTGAGCCCTCCTGGTTAGTTTTGAAGCCCTCCGGGAACGATTCCAAGATGATGTTACGTTGCATCCTCGGGGGACCTTGCCTGTCCCGTCGCGGCCCTGTCCGCGTCGAATCCGTGTCGAATCCATGTCGGACGCGTCGGATCCGTGTCGAATCCGTGTCGAATCCGCGTCGAATCCACGCCAAATCCGCGTCGAGTCCGCATCGAGCACGCGCCGGGCCACCAAAAAGACACCAATTTTTGGGACAGGCGAAGTCCCCGAAGATGCAACAGAAATGATGCTGGCTCGGCGTCCTCTCCTGAGCCGGTGGTTCGAAGAAGTCTCGTGCGAAAAGGCAATTATCCTGGAACCTTTCCTGACATGAACGGGCAGCGCGTGGAATCGAAGAGCTTGGCAAGAGCATCGAGATCGACAGTAGTACCGGCGCTCTTCCCGAACGTCCACGGGGGTCTCAGGTGAAGCTCACTACCCTCGAAAGTTCAGGCAAACCCAACGGTTGTAAATGACTTTCATCTCTTCGAAGACCCGTACGACGGCAATTTCAAACATGACTCAAGCGAACTCGGCCAGGAAATAACCAGCAACAATATCAATTGTGGCTCAGGCGTTTTCCCCGAACGTCCACAGGGATATCAGGTGCAGTTCATGATCCACGCAGGTTTAGATTAAGTCCCAGAATGCTGCAAACCACTATGATTTTAAACGACTTCCATCCTGTCGAAGTCCCGTCCGAAGGCAATTGTTTAAGATGTCTCGGGCGAAGCGAAGTGAAGCGATGATGACCATCAGCGTCATCATCATCATCAACACCATCATCTCGCTCTCTCCCTCTCGGTCTCTCTCTGCCTCTCCCCTCGCAGCCTCGAAGGACGTTGACGTGGAGATCCCCGTTGTGGTGTTAACGTGGGAGTCTACACGTTACGCTCGTTAATGTGAACATCCCACGCTAAGGAACATTGATGCGGAGACTTCCACGTTGGAGGGTCCACGTCGGAGGGTTAATGTGTCAACGATGCCCTCGACCCAGGCTTTCAAATCTCCTTTGTTCGAGGATCTCTCAGGCGAAAGCTTCATGTTCGAAAAGCCGAGCATTTCGCAAACGATTTCTAGATCTCGAGTTCTCACTTGTGTGAGGATGTCTCAGACAAAATGACCATCAAAGAGAACTTCCAATTCAATTGTGCGGAACCTAGTTACATACGCGACGCTCGCAAAAAACCCGCAGATGACAACGCAGACGCAAGATCCCGCAACGAGGCATCAAGGACATCAGCGTCGTCATCATCATCATCATCATCATCATCATCATCATCATCATCATCATCAACACCATAATCATCATCATCATCATCATCATCATCATCATCATCATCATCATCATCATCATCATCACCATCACCATCATCAACATCATCATGGTCATCATTATCCCCGTGGTCGTCATCATCACCATCATCGTCGTCATCGTAATCACCTGCACCCCCATCATGATCTGATGGTTTCGAAGACCCGTCCGCAGGCATGTTGAAGGGGATCTGTCGAACGAAACCCTCACGTTGAAACAACCGTGTTACACACACCCCATTGGTGCGATTGTTTGTACAATAATTGCGAGTTTTGGGCCATCTTGGAGGTAATCCAAAGGCGGTCCGAACAGATGTCTCATGACAGCTCTTGGCGCATCACGTTGTTTCGAGGACGTCTCAGGCACACCTGCCATGTTTGCAGATCCGAAGATCAGACCAGCGATTCCAGCACCCCCATTTTCAGAGGATGTCTAAGGCGAGACGCTCGTATTTAGCACAGGACGTCTTAGAGCAGCTCGTTAAACATACAATGTGTGCTAGGATGTCTCAGGCGAAACGCCCATGCTGCGGAATCACAGGCGGAACGCTCGCTTGAACAGAAGAAGTCTAAACACAGCTGCTTCAAACTCCCACTGGTTCGAGGATTTCTCAGGCGACGGCTCCATTCTCGAAGGCCCGAAGGTTTCGCGACCAATTTCAACACCATGCTGTGTTGAGGATGTCTCTGGCGATATCGTCAGTTTAGCAATAAACGTCTTAAGCGATAGTCTCCAAGATCTTCATGTTGTGAACATGCCTCAAGCAAAACACCCATTCTGGGGAACTGTTCCTGACATGAACGGGAAGCGCGGGACATCGAAGAGCTTGGCAAGAACGTGCACCAACATTGAGATCAACTGTAGCATGGGCGCACTTCCCGAACGTTCAGAAGGGGTATCAGGTGGAGTTCGCTACAACTTCAGACGTGGCGCTGAACTGGCACAAGTAGCAGTATGCTCCTGGTCTTGGTCCTGACGCCCTGAAGCAACTCATGTGACATGCTCGTGTTGACGCGGGAACGCGTAGAATCGAGGAGCTGCGCAATAACTTGCAAAAACATCGGGATCACCTGTGCCGTATGTAGGCCCCCGAAAGTCAACAAGGGCTAGAGGTAGAGCTCATGACGAGCGACAGGTCAGATAGGTGTAAAAGCGGAGAGCTGCGCAAGAACATGCAGCATCATTTTGATCGAATGTAATGTAGGCGAGCTCTCGGCACGTCCACCGGGGATACCAATGGGCACGCGCTCCCCGAATATTCACGACACACTTCCTGGTTCTCCTCCTCACTCCTCCGTACTCCTCCAATGTCCTCCGTCTTTCGAGAATCCGTCCGAAGGGGATGTCTCGAGCGAAATGCTTACTTTCAAACAAACGTGTTTAAACAAACACGTTACGCTTGTCATGGGACATCTCGAAGGTCATCCAAGAGCGCTCCGAAAAGATGTCCCAAGGCAGCTATTGGCACATCCGATTTGTTCGAGGATGCCTTAGGCGAAACTGCCATTTTTGCAATTCCGCAGGTTCGGCCAGCGATTCCAGCATCCCCATTCCGAGGATGTCTCAGGCGAAACGCTCGTTTTTTAGCATAAGACGCCTTAACGATAGCCTCCAGCATCTCCATTTTGTGAGGATGTCCCGAGCGGAACGGCCATTATGGGAAACCGTTCCTGACATGATCGGGAAGCGCGTGAAATCCAACAATGACATCAACTGTAGCATAAGCGCTCTTCCCGGTTGTCCACAAGGGGTACGAGGTGGAGTTCACTACCCGTGCAAGTTCACACGCGGCGCTGAACTTGCGCACATAATAAGCTTGCCCCTGCCTCCGCATCCTCGCCCTCGTCACTTACCTCCTCGCCCTCGACGCAGTTCACTTCACGCGCAACTTTAGGAACCCGTCAGCGCCCTCAAAGAACAACTCTGAACTGGCGTGGGTGGCGGGGCCGAGACATCCTCGCAAAACACTCCAGCACCATCGGGATCAACTGCACCATAGGCGCATCCCTAAGAGTTAACACTGAAGAAAGGTAGAGGTCACTACCCGCGCCAGTTCAAACGGTGCGCTGAACTTTCGGGGATAGTGAACTGACCCTGATTACTCCAGATTTCGTAATAAAAGGGAGGGGGTCACAACCCTCCCAGACGAGAAGTTTTAGACCCCCCAGACTATCCATCAAAGGGCGGCCCTTTGCCCAGACCCCCCCGAACCCTCCAAAACAGCTCAAATTAGACCCCCCCCCGAATGTGACCCCCCCCACTTTGTTATGGAATCCGGATTATGCTCCCGATCCCCCTGCTGCCGCTCGTACTCCTCCGCCTCGGCGTCCGTGCCTCCGCATCATCGCGCTTGACGCCTGCCTCCCTC
Organism: Prorocentrum cordatum; assembly: GCA_963575745.1. Classification (NCBI taxonomy): domain Eukaryota; class Dinophyceae; order Prorocentrales; family Prorocentraceae; genus Prorocentrum; species Prorocentrum cordatum. The sequence continues at coordinate 814,917 of CAUYUJ010005891.1, forward strand.
GCTGGCACCAGGGCCAGCTCCCTACCCCGCGCAAGCTCAGGAAACAACATACGTTTGCCTGTCAGATGTTCTGTTGAGGACGTGTCGAGCGAAGCGCTTGCCTTTGAGGAGTAATATTTGTCAACCCGTGAGCTTTCACTGACTTCGACCATTGAGCCGCCTGGGGGGGGTCCTCGAAGAGAACTCCCGAAAAGACGTCGGAACTCCATGCTCGAATATCGGAGCGTTTCGCGAGCGATTTCAAGACCTCTGCTTTTCCCAACCATCATGTGGTGTTGGACCCTCGTTTTGAAGGGACAGCGCCCCGCGTTCCTCCTCTCCTCTCTCCTCTCCTCTCCTCTCCTCCTCCTCCTCCTCCTCCTCCTCCTCCTTCTCCTCCTCCTCCTCCTCCTCCTTCTCCTCTATTTCGGCACACCCAATACAGCGTTTCGTGGCCCCATAGGGAGCACCACCGAAGGCCCCAGTGCCAGGGCCCGCGTGCAGCCACCTCGAAATTTCGGCACACCCCTCACACGCTTCGTGGCCCCATAGGGAGCTCCACCGAAAGCCCCCAGTGCCAGGGCCCGCATGCCGCCACCTCGCCATTTCGGCACACCCCTCACAAGCTTCGTGGTTCCATACGGAGCTCCACCGAAGGCTCCAATGGTAAGGCCAGCATGCCGCCACATCTCCATTTCGGCACACCCCTCACACGTTTCGTAGCTCCATAGGGGGAGCTCCACCGAAGGCCCCAATGCCAGGGCCCGCATGCCGCCCCTGCGCTTATTTCGCACGCTTCGTTGCCCCATACCCTGGCTGTCATAATAAGCGTGAGGGGGTTCCCCCCCGACGGGGGTCAACCTCGCCTCGTCGTCGCGCCGTGACGAGGGTCGGAGCACCTTCGGCGCGCGGTGGCTGCCCGCGACGGGGGTCGATGTGGGGCTGTCGGCGGGGGTGACGCCCCCCCCCCCAACGCGTATGAAGAAACTCGGAGTAGGGAGCTCCACCGAAGGCCCCAATGGCAGGGCCCGCATGCAGCCACCTCGCCATTTGGGCACACACCTCACTCGCTTCGTGGCCCCATAGGGAGCTCCACCGAAGGCCCCAGTGGCAGGGCCCGCATGCCACCACCTCGCCATTTCGGCACACCCCTCACAAGCTTCGTGTCCCTATAGGGAGCTCCACCGAAGGCCCCAATATCAGTGCCCGCATGCTGCCAACCCGCCATGTCGGCATACCCCTCATACGTTTCGTAGCCCAGTACGGAGCTCCACAGAAGGCCCCAGTGCCAGGGCCCGCATGCCGCCACCTCGCAAGCTCTGCACACGCCTCACACGCTTCGTGGCCCCATAGGGAGCTCCACCGACGGCCCCAGTGGCTGCGTTTGCATGCGGCTCCATCCCCCCACTTTGGCGAACCCCGCACGCGGTCCGTGGCCCTACAGGGTGCTCCACCTGAGGCCCCAGTGGCAGCGCCCTTATGCGGTTCCATCCCACAGTTTGGCGCATCCCTCGCACGTTTCGTGGCCTGAGCTGGCACCACCAAAAACAGCAGCGGCAGGGTCCGCATGCCGGTGCCGCCAACTTTCTGCACACCCCTCGCACGCTTCGTGGCTCCATAAGGAGCTCCACAGGAAGCCCCAATGGAAAAGGCCGCCTGCCGCCGACGGGTCACTTTGGCACACCCCTCAAACGGTCGGTGGCCGCATAGGAGGATCCACCGAAGATGTTACCCACAACTGCGGTGCGCATCGCTGCTCATGGGTCCCTCGCCAGGCTAATCAAAGATGTCTGCCGCGAGAGCTTCATGCTTCACATGAGGCGTCTTACACGAAACATCCCAACATCTAGATGTTGTGAGGATGTCCGATGTCCCAAGCGAAATGGTAATTCTGAGGATAGCATCATCATAAACTTCGGCTTCGCAACATAAGCGGCATCGGCACCACCACCACCATCATCATCACTTTCATCATCATCATCATCATCATCATCATCATCATCATCATCATCATCATCATCACTATCACCACCACCACCACCATCATCATCAGCATCGTCATCATCACCACCATCACCATCACCATCACCATCAACATCCCAATCACCATCACCATCACCATCACCATCACCATCACCATCACCATCACCATCACCATCATCATCATCATCATCATCATCATCATCATCATCATCATCATCAAAACCAACAACATCAACATCATCACCATCACCATCACCATCGTCATCACCAACATCCCCATCATGATCTGATGGTTTCGAGGAGCCGTCCGAAGGAATTGTGAAGGGAATGCCTCGAGCGAAACGCTTGCGCTTAAAAAATCCTAGTAAATCACCCAAACATATGCAGCTGTGAATACCGCGGCGGTGCGTATCCCAATCGGTGGAGCTTCCTATGGGACCACGAAATGTGTCAGGGGTGTGCCGAAACGTGCGCGGTGGTGCCATGCGGGCGCTGCCACTGGGGCCTTAGGTGCAACTCCTTATGGGACTCGAAACGTGTGAGGGGTGTGCCGAAACGGGCGCGGTGGTGCCATGCGGGCGCTGCCACTGGGGCCTTCGGTGGAACTCGCTTTGGGGCCCGAAATATGTGAGGGGTGTGCCGAAACGGGCGCGCTGGTGGCATGCGGGCGCTGCCACTGGGGCCTTGAGTGGAATTCCCTATGGTGTCACGAAACGTATGAGTGGTGTGCCGAAATGGGATGGGCATGCGGAGAGCAGAGGCAGGGAGTGGAGGATGAAGGAGGGGGAGGAGGACAGGAGGAGAGGAGAGGAGAGGAAGGGAGAGGAGAGGAACGCGGGGTGCTGTCTCTTCAAAACGAGAACCCAACACCACATGATGAATGGGAACAGACGTGTAAACCAACCACGTGTGTAAACCAACCACGTGTATGTTCAGCGATGTCGCTTCTTGGGACATCTTGGGGGTCATCCAAGAGCGCTCCGAAAAGACGCCTCAAGGCAGCTGTTGGCGCATCCAAATGTTCGAGGGTGTCTCAGGCGAAACGACCATTGTTGAAGCTCGGAAGATTAGGCCAGCGATTTCGGCATCCCCATTGCCCAAGGATGTCTCAAGCGAAACGCTCGTGATTAGCATAAGACGCCTTAAACGAGAACCTCAAACGTATCAATTTCGTGAGGGCGTCCTCGAGAAGCGGCCACTATGGAGAATCTTATCCGGCCATGAACGGGAATCGCGGAAAAGCGATGAGTTGCGCAAGAACGCACAACATTATCACGATCAAATGCAATGTAAGCGAACTCTCCGAACGTTCATAACGGATACCTGTGAGCACACGCTCCCCGAGCGGTCACAACCATGTTTCTGAGTATCCTCCCTCTCCTCTGTGCACCTCCAGTTTCTTCCTTCCTGCGTTTAGCGATACATTTACCCTACAGACACTACGGTCACCACAGACTCTGAGCCCAAATACTCTAACCCTACAGACCCTAATCCTACATACCCCAAACCACAAGGCCCTAATCCTACAGACCCTACGAACCCTACAGGCCCCAGCACTACAGTCCCTAATCATACAGACTCTAACCCTACCTACCCTAACCATTCAGAGCCTCATCCTACAGACCCTAACCCGACAGACCCTACTAACCATACAGGCCCTTACCCCCCCACACACACACACACACACACACACACACACACACACACACACACACACACACACACACACACACACACACACACACACACACACACACGCACACACACACACACACTTCCCCTACAGACCTTCACTCTACAGACCCTAACCTGCATCAGCATGTCCATCAGGATCTGATGATTTCGAGGACCCGTTCGAAGGCATTGTTCGGGGGATCTATCGAAACAACAGTGTTGAATAACCACGTGTGTTTTCAAAACAATGTGTCTATTGGGCCATCTTGGAGCTCTTCCGAGAAGCGCTCCAACAACATGTCTTGAAACAACTATTTGCGCATAAGCGCGCATTTTCGAAGGTCTGAAGATTCGGACAATGACTTCAACACATCCATGCTCCGAGGATGTCCCATGCCACACGCTCATGTTTAGCATAAGCCGTCTTAAGATACGATCCCGAACATCGCGATTTGGCAAAGATGCCTCAAACGAAACGCCCAACACAACGTCGACTTGCAAGCCCCCCTCCTCTCCGGCCCTCGCCCCACCGCTATGAGCGCGCCGGTGGGGGGGGAATTGCTCATATGTTTTTTCCCTGGAAGAACAGGTAGCCCATCCGCGCACATATCAAGGCAGCGGTGGGGGGGGACTTGCAGTTCGATGTTGCGTGGCCGGCTTCCCACGCGAGAAACCGGAAAACGACCCTTTTAGAACGCCTCCAAGGCCCGGAAGCCCCCGGGGAGCTCCAAGAGGGGCCCAAGAAGGCTCCAAGAAGCCCCCAAGAGGGGCGCAGACAGGCCTATTGAGCCCCTGATGGCCGCGCCCATCGCGGTGGAGCGAGGGGGACTTCCAATTCGAGGTTGTTCGGTTTCTCCTCTGACAAAAGCTAAAGAGCGACTCCCCCCCTCAGCCTTGCTGATGGCGGGTGGTTACAACCTCAACAATCCGCCGCCGTGCCCCCTGGCACGTTGATGCGTGCTAGAGGGTAAAAATTCTATGTTCTTCTACGCGCGCTCCCCCCTTCCCCCCGCGCTGCCTCGCGCGCGTCGCCCCCGTTCGGGAGGCAGCAGCCCCTTGCAACATGCGACCGCCGCAGACCCCCGTAGAACGCAACAAATTCGCACCCTCGTGGGACCAGGCCCTCTGCGTGCCCTCGTGGCGACAAGGCGCAGAAAACTTCCAAGACGGACCAAAAGGACCTCCCGCGGGACCCACGGCGGCCTTAGAACGAACGCTCGTCAACGGCCCAAGACGAACCCGCGACGGCCATCAGACACCCACAACACGGCCAAGAAAACCCAAAACGGCCCGCGAGAGCCCCGAGACGGCGCCAGAGGGACCCGAGACGGCCCCCAGAGGGCCCCCCATCCACATTAGAATAGTGCTCGATCGGAATATTTTCAGCATATAAAGAAATATGAAGTTGCCTGGTTTTGTGGCAAAAAGCCACCATTGAAGTGTTACGCGCATATTTGTTGCATACAAAATGGAACAACGGCTTTGGTAGATTGTCATGGGGCCTACTTGGAACGCCGTCAACTGAGCCACGATTGCGTGACATCTGCCGGAACGTACTTGCGATCAGACTAGACATGTCCTGGTAATGGTTGACTGAGATGGAGCAATCCCGCGCAACTGTGCCGCTGTTCCAATGGCTCCGACGAATGAATCATTACTGCCCGAATGGTAGGTGGTGGTTCCGTGACAATATGCAAACTGATAGCGTTAAGCCGCATGTTACATATATGCATACATAGGTGCTTACTTCCCCACCTTCACAATGGGGCTTCGTTTTCTCTGCACACGCCCCGCGCAAAAGAACACACCCTCTCCTCTTCTCTAATCGCACACTCATTCACTCAATCACTCACACACACACCAATATTCAAACTCACTCAGTCACCGGGTCATTTACCCACCCACACACCCACTATCACCACTCACTCGCGCACCCACCCAGTCACCCACCTACCCGCACGTTCATTCACTCACGCTCTCATCATCATCATCAGCATCGCTGCCATCGTCATCGTCATCATCACCATCCGCATTATCATCATTAGTTATCATATTCACTCACTCACTCAATCACTCACTCACTCATTCACTGACTCACTCATTCATCTCAGGCGGGACATTCGTCTGTGAACGAACCGCGAAGAAGTCTCAAGCGGGAACCCGTCCCGGAAAAAAACGCCCGCAGCTCACGTTTGTAATCCGAGCGGGCCATCGGATGCTTGTAACTGTCGCCACTTGTGGGCTCCAGGGGCTCGAATATAGAGGAAGTATAAGGCGGGAGTTTCGCACGTGAGTGAAATGCAGGGAAAACTCAGGCGGGAGCCTCCCCCCCATATGGGGCCAGCAGTTCACGTTTGTAATCCGAGCGGGTCATCGGACACCTGTAAATGTCACCACTCTTCGGGCCCCCATGAGGCCTGAATATGAAGGAAGTATGAGGCGGGAGCCTCGTCTGTGAGCAATTCGCGCGAAAACCTCAGGCGAGAACCCCTTTTCTCTAAGGGGCCCGCGGATCATTTTGTAAACCCGCGCGGGTCATCGGAAACGAGTAGCTGTCATCACATTTGGGCTCCTGAAACCAGACTATGGAGGAAGCATGAGGCGGGAGCGTCGTCTATGAGTGAATTGCGAAGAAGTTTCAGGCGGGAGCCCCCTCTCGATGGGGCCCGAAGCTCACCGTTGCAACCCGAGCGGGTTATCAGAAACCTCTAACCGTCGTCACTTTTGGGCTCTTCAGGCTTGAATATGGAGGAAGTATCAGGCGGCACCCTCGTCTGTGAATGGGCGTCACGCGGCCTACCTCACCTCCACGCTGTCGCAGGACCAGACGCTGCGCAAGGGCTTCACGTTCGACTGCGCGAGGCAAGCCGCCCAGGCATGCCGCCCAGGCATGTCGCCCAGGCACGTCGGACGACCAGTGGTGGCTGCACCTCTGCATCATGCTACCCCGCGCCACACGCATGTGGAACATGATGATGACGCCGCCGCGCAGAATTCCTGGAGCGTGGGCTGCCAGCGTCCTTGCGGAAGGCGCTCCCGGAGGTCGACGTCAGAGCGGAGAGCTCCATGGCAGAGGCGGAGCAACTCGCGGCAGAGCTGGGCTTCGTGCTGCCCCCCGCCTGAGCGCGGCGGCGCCCCGCTCGAAACCCGCGGGATTGTCCCAACGGCTTGGTCTCGCGCGCCAGCGGCTCGCGCGGTTGCCCCGACGGCCTGGCCCGCGGGGTTGTCCCAACGGCTGCGCGACGTGGATACGCCCGTGCTGGCCGAGGCGGCGTCGGCGCCGAGGAAAATCGGCATGCGCGCTCGTGCCAGGAGGAAACAGATAACGCGAGAAGAACGGGCGGGGGGGGGCAGGAGGAGGAGGAGGAGGAGGAGGAGGAGGAGGAGGAGGAGGGGGAGAAGGAGGAAAAGGGCGAGGAGGAGGAGGAACGTGAGGAGGAGAGGGAGGAGGAAAAGGCGGAGGAGGAGGAGGAAGAGGATGAGGAAGAAGAAGAAGAAGAAGAAGAGGATCACACCTGCAACGAGTAGGACGAGAAGGAAGAGGAGCAGGAGGAGGAGGAGGAGGAGGAGGGGGAGGAGGAGGAGGGGACGCAGAGGGCGGAAGGAAGACCTCCGCCAGTTGCAGAAGAAAAAGGGCGAGGGGCAAAATATATAGGTCCTCGTGTGCTACCGTCGGAATAATGTCTCAAACTAACGCGAATAATTGTGGGGCGACTATCGGAAGAACATGTTCCTGGAACGTACTATGTGTCGAATACAAAGAAAGCGTTCCCCCTCGCAAATGTATGAAAGGTTATGTTAGGATTGCTGGGCATAGTTTTCACCAAGACATGCACTTCTCAGTCTGAAGCAAACTGTTTCGTGACTCCTCGTGTGAGCTTATGGAGTTTGTGATCTGTGCCGGCAAGAAGTGCACAATGACACAGCATCGGCCAAATCAAACAAACTAACAGGTTACACCGAGTGATTATCTACGGTGATGTTAAGATCTTGATGCCTGAATTTTCTGTCACGTTGAACACACGCGTGATATCCATTTATGACTGGACATGGTAATGCTTTTGCGGATGATGTTGAAAGATCCCGTGACGACTCTATGGGCACATTCGTTTTACCAAACCAAGAAATATCACTCACTGGCAACAGAAGCCATAACTCGATACCATGTTTAGGTCAAACAATAAAGGTGCTGTTCTGCCCTTTCGTATTCATGTGGTTCTCTGAAGGTTAATGAGGCAAATACATTGCGCACCCCATCACAAATGAATCACGCTAGCAATATGTTGATGTGCTTCCATGTGACTAATTATGGCCCAGTGGTGAGGACGAAAAACATTCGCACAATAATCACCAAGGCACACCTAGTTGAACTGATGTTATGATGCATTTACATGAGTTTGTAGCATGTAAAACGAAAATATGGCACATTCTCTTTCAAACGAATGTTACAGTAGGCAAACAACGGTTCAAGCAACTGTCTTCCGTATGATTTCATATGACGTAGTAACGATTGCAATATTTGCGAACTTCGTAATAATATACCTAAATCAAATAGTAAATTGCATCCTTTCCGTTTGACGTTATACGATCTCGTGCGAATCTCAAAAACATCCATAACATATCTTGAACAATCCAAACAACCGGGAACTGTCCCAGACTTTTCCCAGAACCTTTCTGAACAAACACCATCGGTCCAACCAGCTCCCTCTGGTCCACCTTACCACGTTAGCCCCACTCGTGCTGTAAGAGCTGGCACTGGGAACGGTCGCTGGACGCCTCAGAGACCTACCTGTGACAATTACTGCCCGGGGATGAAGGCTTGGCGTCATGTTTTTGCGCTTGCATGCCGTATTTCCGACACGTTCGGGAACTGCGTAATAACATACCTAAATCAAGTAGTAAATTGCCTCCTTTCCGTTTGACGTTATACGATCTCGTGCCAATTAGTAAACTGCTTCCTTTCCGGTTGACGTTGACGAAAAACATTCATAACAGATCTTGAACAATCCAAACAAACGAGAACCGTCCCCGACTTTTCCCAGACTTTTATGAACAAACACCATCGGTTCAACCAGATCCCTCTGGTTCACCTTACCACGTTAGCCCCGCTCGCGCTGTAAGAGCTGGCACTGGGAACGGTCGCTGGACGCCTCAGAGACCTACCTGTGACAATTATTGCCCAGGGATGAGGGCCTGGTGTCATGTTTTTGCGCTTGCATGCCGTATTTCCGACACGTTCGTGGGGCCAACTTGTCGGGGGGACGGGTCTCAAAAGTTCTGGTGCAGTGACGGGGGCGACGGTAGCAATCACCGCATGTTGGTGCGTCGGCGTGGTCCGCAGATGCTTTGCTAACTGTCCTGAATCTGCTCGTCACCTCCAAGGGGATCGCACGACTTCTGTCAGGTGTGGATGGCATCACCGTGACTTTGATGGTGGTAGCTTCAGCGGTGGTGTAGCTAGAGTGATGGTAGTGATGGAGCTCGGCTCCCGCCCCAATGCTCTCTCTATGCCCAGACATGCAGCATGCTCGGGCGTCAGGGCTGGCGCCCGTGCTGTCCACGGTGCTGGCGTGGGCACTTGCGTTGGTGCCGGCGCAGGCGCGTTTAGGGTTTAGGGTTTAGGCTGTCGTCAGTGCTGGTGTCGGCGTCAGCGTTTGTGTCAGCGTCGGTGCTGGCGCCAATGCTGGTGAACAGCCGTCCGAGTTTCTGGCCCGGGCCGGTTCTGCTCGTGCCGTTCCGCGTCGACGTGCCGCTGAAACTGGGGCCATGCTGCCTGCGGTCGGCGCTGCGCAGCTCGTGGTGCGGGGTCCCTGGCCTGCTCATCCTCGTTGCCGTGCCACTCGGCCGGGGCCTCAGATGCTGGCGTAAACACCAGCGTTGGTGCCAGCGTAGGCACCGGCGTTGGTGCCGGTGTCGGCGATGTTGGTGCCGGCGTTTGAGCGACGTCGGCGCTGGCGCCTGTGCTGGCCGCAGAAAGCATTGTAGAGTTGGTGTTGGCGTCTGCGCCGTTGCTGGCGCGAGCGTCGATGCTGGCGTCGCGGTTAACGTAGGAGCTAGCGTTGGTGATGTGCTGGCGTAGGTGTAGTAGTGGAATTCGGCGGGAGGTCTGGGCCAAAGGCTTATCCAAGAAAGTACTGCATAGATGGTGATGGCGCAGGCGGTGGGGTGGATACGGGCGGCGGTGTTGGCGTCGGTGCTGGTGCAGGCCCCAGCCTGGCGGAAGGTCTGGACCAAAGGATTCCCGCAGGAGGTGTAGAGATGCTGCTGGCGCAGGCGTGGGTGCGGATGCGGGCGTCGGTGCTGGCGTAGGCGCTGGCGCAGGCGCTGGCGTAAGCGCAGTGATGGAATTAGGCGGGAGGTCTTGACCAACGGTTTACGGCTGAAAGCACTGTAGCGTTGGTGCTAACGTTAGTGCCGGTGTTGATGCGGGCGTCGGTGCTGGAGACGGCGCTGGTGTAGGTGCTGGCGTTGGCGCCAACGTTGGCGCCGGCGTTGGTGTGGGCGTCGGTGCTGGTGTAGGCGCTGGCGTTGGTGCCGATTGGGGCCATAGTGCCGAGCTGGTATGCGCTCCAGGTCGAGGTTGGGGCGTCGAATTGGTGGAGACTGGAAGGTCGCGGTGGATGTGGGACGCCGGGTGCCGAAGACTGGGGGTCGGAGTGTCGGCTTGGTCGCAACTGGAGGTCGGTAGGTTGAGGTGGGAGTGGGAAGCCGGAAAACACTTGATTTTGGGAGTGGCAGCAGAATCACGGCACCCGTGGAAGCGGATTGGGGGGCGCTAGGAACCCAGCGTCAGGTGAGGACGCGGGTGGAAGGACCGTGGCCTCAAACATCTTCACGTATCCATTGTATCATTGCGTCGAAAAGGACTCGGCAGGGGGCTCTGGGCGTGACGCGAAATTTGTTGAAGGGGGTGGCGAGGTCGCTCTCGACCTCCAGCATGGTGTCGAAGAGGCGCCTCCAGAACGGCTGCTGTCTGCGGGAGCTGTTGTCCAAGGCCAGGCGGGCATGGACCCTGCCGAGGTCAGCTGCATAGATCTCGTGGATGTTCACAGTCATCAGCACAAGAGGAGGAGGAGGAAGAGGAGGAGGAGGAGAAGGAGGAGAAGGAGGAGGAGGATGGTGGCGAGAAGATGATGAGCATCAGGAGGAAGAGGATGATGATGAGGAGGATGAAGGGAAGAGGAGGGAGGAGGGAGGAAAGGAAGGAGGATGAGGGAGGATAACGAGGAGGGGAGAGGATGGGGGAGGAGGAAGAGGAGGAGGAAAAGGAGGAAGACGAGGAGGAGAGAAAGGCCCCTTCTGTTGACCCCCGCCCCCTCCCTCCTCTGGCCAGAGTCTCCTAAGCCCATTGCGTAGGCCTTACTCGGGGAGTGCTTCCTGGCGTCAACCCCGACGTCCTCTGTCTCCGAGTCGATGCGCAAGCAACCGGTCAGCTTGAGCACGAAGAAGACGATGCCGGAGAGGATCCCAGACCAGGCAATTATGACGCCGATCATGATGAGGTGCGCCAGCAGGGCGTCGACAAACAGGCCGTGAGCGCATTCGCCATCCTCGTTGGTCATGCAGCCGAAGCCGCTCCAGCCGTGGAAGTGGTCATTGCCCCCAAGCGTTCCCATGTCGAAGAAGACCGCGGCGAGCACGCCCCAGATGCCGCAGGCGCCGTGGACTGGGACCGCGTCCACGGGGTCGTCGATCTTGAGCTTGCGGAGCAGCATGGAGGCGAGCTGGTACAGGATGGCGCCGATCAGCCCGATCACCACCGCGGATCCAGCCTCCACGTTGCCGCAGGGCGCGGTGATCGACACGAGGCCCGCTAGGATGCCGTTGCACAGGCCGCCCACGTCGTAGTACCTATAGATGGCGAAGCGAAGGAAGAAGACCACGATGCCTCCAGTCGCCGCGGCAATGGTGGTGTTCATGGCCACGTGGGCGGCCAGCTCGCCCGAAGCCTGGTCCATTCCGAGGGTGGAGCCGCAGTTGAAGCCGTACCAGCCAAACCACAGGATGAAAGTGCCCAGCACGACGAGAGGCAAATTGTGCGGATCAAAAGCTTCCGGATTCTCCCACCTGCCCTTGCGCGGACCCAGCACAACGGTGCCCGCGAGCCCGCTGATGCCCCCAGTCAAGTGGACGATGCCGCTGCCCGCGAAGTCGATGACGCCGACATCAAACAACATCATGATCCACCCGTAGCCCCAAGTCCACGCGACGACCACAGGATATATGAATCCAGTCATGATGAGGACGTAGAACCCGTATGTGGAGCTGAGCACCCGCTCGGCGACTGCGCCACTGACAATGGTGGCGCCGACGGTGCAGAAGGCCCACTGGAAGAACCAGGCCAGCTGTGTGCCATCAGAGTAATTGTTCCCGTCGGGATCCTCGAAGAGATAGTCGTGGGCGAAAAAGCCGTTCAAGCCGATGAAGCCGTTCCCTCCTGCGTCCTCCTGGGGCACATCATCTCCCACGCCATAGGCGAACCCGTACCCTACGGCCCACCACCCGATCGTGCCCAGGCAGACGTTCACGAGGTTCTTCATCAGCACGTTCGACGCGTTCTTGGCCCTGCAGCAGCCCGTCTCCAGCATCGTGAAGCCCGCGTGCATGAACATCACCAGCGCCCCGCACAGGATCATAGGGGAACAAACAATGGCATAAACATAAAAACTCGGAGGTCCGCGCGGATTTCTCGGATCGGCGCTGGACCCCCCTCCCTGGCGCGCGGAGCGCGCCAGGGGCGGTGCCGGAGGCGCCGCCGGGGGGCCCCAGCGCCAATCCGAGAAATCCGCGCGGACCTCCGAGTTTCTATGTTTATGTCACTTTTTGTTCCCCTAGATCAGCCAGGAGCTGGTCATCGCGCTGACCGTGGCATCCGACGACAGGCGCCTCTCCTCCGCCTCGGCAGCCAGGCGTCTGCCCGCCTCCGCCGCGCGCGCCTCTAGGGGGCCACATGCGAACCCTGCCCCTACCCCCCACGATTTCTCAGGAGGGTTGGGTTCACTTCGTTCGGGAGCTCCCGAGCGAAGTGAACCCCACCCTCCCCCTCCGAAATGGTGGGGGGTAGGGGTAGGGTTCGCATGTGGCCCCCTAGCCTCCTGCATCGCGCGGCTGCTCTCCAGCTCCGCGTGCAGCTCCGCCGCGTGCGCCTCCTCCGCTCGCTGCCTCCGCGGACTGCTATGCCGGCCGGAAGCACACGCGCGCGCGCGCACGCCTCGCGCTCGCTCTGGTTAGCGTTAAGTCGGGCGTGTCCCCCTACAGGGGGATTTTCGACGAAAAATGAAACATACACTCAAAATGATAGAACAATGATCCAAAAATAGTCTGGGGACTATTTTTTGAATATGTTTGTGCCTTTTTGGGGTGTTTTTTTCACAACCATCCTGTGGTGTGTTGGGTCCTCGTTTTGAAGAGACAGCGCCCCGCGTCCCTCACTCCTCCTCCCCCTCCTCCCTCCTCCCCCTCCTCCCTCCTCCATTTCGACACACCCCTCACACGCTTCGTGGCCCCATAGGGAGCTCCACCGAAGGCCCCAGTGCTGCCGCCCGCATGCGTCACACACACAATTCGGCACACCCCTCACACGTTTCGTAGCCCCATAGGAGCTCCGCCGAAGGCCCCAGTGCTGCCGCCCGCATGCGTCACCCACACCCAATTCGGCACACCCCTCACACGTTTCGTGGCCCCATAGGAGCTCCGCAGAAGGCCCCAGTGCTGCCGCCCGCATGCGTCACGCACACCCAATTCGGCACACCCCTCACACGTTTCGTGGCCCCATAGGAGCTCCACCGAAGGCCCCAGTGCTGCCGCCCGCATGCGTCACCCACACACCCAATTCGGCACACCCCTCACACGCTTCGTGGCCCCATAGGAGCTCCGCCGAAGGCCCCAGTACTGCCGCCCGCATGCGTCACGCACACCCAATCGGCACACCCCTCACACGCTTCGTGGCCCCATAGGAGCTCCGCCGAAGGCCCCAGTGCTGCCGCCCGCATGCGTCACCCACACCCAATTCGGCACACCCCTCACACGTTTCGTGGCCCCATAGGAGCTCCGCCGAAGGCCTCAGTGCTGCCGCCCGCATGCGTCACCCACACCCAATTCGGCACGCCCCTCACACGTTTCGTGGCCACATAGGAGCTCCGCCGGAGGCCCCAGTGCTGCCGCCCGCATGCGTCACCCACACCCAATTCGGCACACCCCTCACACGTTTCGTGGCCCCATAGGGAGCTCCGCCGAAGGCCCCAGTGCTGCCGCCCGCATGCGTCACCCACACCCAATTCGGCACACCCCTCACACGTTTCGTGGCCCCATAGGAGCTCCGCCGAAGGCCCCAGTGCTGCCGCCCGCATGCGTCACCCACACCCAATTCGGCACACCCCTCACACGTTTCGTGGCCCCATAGGAGCTCCGCCGAAGGCCCCAGTGCTGCCGCCCGCATGCGTCACCCACACCCAATTCGGCACACCCCTCACACGTTTCGTGGCCCCATAGGGAGCTCCGCCGAAGGCCCCAGTGCTGCCGCCCGCATGCGTCACCGCACACCCAATTCGGCACACCCCTCACACGTTTCGTGGCCCCTCCACCGAAGGAGTGATAGGGAGCTCCGCCGAAGGCCCCAGTGCTGCCGCCCGCATGCGTCACCACACCCAATTTCGGCACACCCCTCACACGTTTCGTGGCCCCATAGGGAGCTCCACCGAAGGCCCCAGTGCTGCCGCCCGCATGCGTCACCCACACCCAATTCGGCACACCCCTCACACGTTTCGTGGCCCCATAGGAGCCCCACCCCAGAAGGTCCCAGCGTGTGGTAGTGCCCGCACGCGTCCTGCACACCCATTTCGGCATACCCTTCACACGTTTCGTGGCCCCATAGGGAGCTCCACCGAAGGCCCCAGTGGGTGTGCCCGCATGCGTCCCGCACACCCATTTCGGCACACCCCTCACGCGTTTCGTGACCGCTCACACGCTTCGTGGTCACATAGGGAGCTCCACCGAAGGCCCCAGTGGGTGTGCCCGCATGCGTCCCGCGCACCCATTTCGGCACACCCCTCGCACGTTTCGTGGCCCGTAGGGGGCTCCACCGAAAGCCCCAGTGCTGCCGCCCGCATGCGTCCCGCACACGCATTTCGGCATACCCTTCACACGTTTCGTGGCCTCATAGGGAGCTCCGCCGAAGGCCCCAGTTGGTGTGCCCGCATGCGTCCCGCACACCCATTTCGGCACACTCCTCACGCGTTTCGTGACCCCTCACACGTTTTGTGGTCCCATAGGGAGCTCCACCGAAGGCCCCAGTGGGTGTGCCCGCATGCGTCCCGCACACCCATTTCGGCACACCCCTCGTACGTTTCGTGGCCCCGTAGGGGGCTCCACCGAAGAAGATATTCACAATTGCGGTACTCACAATTGCGTATGGTTGGGTCCTTCGCCAGGATAACTATTGTTGTGCTTTTCGTCGAAAACCCCCTGTAGGGGGACACGCCCGACTTAGTTCTAGCGCAGGCCCAGGCGCTGCCACGAGGCAGGGTATGAACGCCGCAATGTCTCGAGACCGGCGCCAATTTTTCGCTGGCTTCGTCGCTGTCCAGGGTCACCCCCTCGAGCTCCCCGCCTTTCCATGTGCTCCTGCATCTCCCTTCTCCGCTCAGCTCGCACGCCCCACCTCCCCTTGCGTCTCCTCTGGCTCCTCGTTGTCGTATCCTCTCACCAGCCTTCGCGATCCCACCTTTGAGCGAAAACCCTTCTTGGCCTCACTCGCAGTCTAGTCCCGCGCGTCCGACTTTCCAAGCTGCGTCTTCGACCTCTGACTCTCCCTCTGTCTCTCTCTCTCTCTTTCTCTTTCTGTCCCTTTCCCTCTGTCTCCGATCTGTACATATAGAGATATAGAGATCTATCTGTAAAGATGCACACACCGATGGGGTACCATGAGAGAGCCACAGACACAGAGCCTGGGGACTTACATGATGGACTGTGACATGTTTCCATGAGGACCCAAACGAAGATTTCATAAAAGGCCCGAAGGTGTTCCCAAATGGCAGCTTGAAGAAATGTGCTGCCCTCCCCACATTATTCTCGACCTCGTGCTCTCCAGCCTCCGTCTCCTCCTACTCCCTTATTTGACCTCTTCTTCCCCCTCACCCCGCATCTCTTGGCTTGTTCTTCGATTGCAACTCCTCCTCCTCATCCTTGGATCCGCGGCCCCGGGACTTGTCCATCTTTGGGACAAGTGTCCATTTGGGCCAGGCGTGCTGGCCGGGTGTCCAATTCGCCTGTCGAAGGACCCAGCCATGTGTAGTTGTGAGTACCGTCGTTGTGAGTATCGCCACCGTTGGATCTCCTTATGGGGCAACGAAGCGCGTGAAGGGTGTGCCGAAATGAGGCGGGGCCGCCATGCGGCGCAGCCGCTGGGGCTTTCGAGCATCGCCAGGACAATTCCATGAGGGGGCCCAGCAACAGGGGCCACTGGGGCCTTCGGTGGAGCACCCGATGGGACCACGGAGCGTGCGAGAGACGCGGCGAAATATAAAGTGGAACTGCATGCGGGCGCTGCCACGGGGGACTTCGGTGGAGTTTCCTGTGGTGCCGCGACACGTGTGAGGGATGCGGCGACATGGAGGGTGGAACCGCATGCCGGCGCTGCCAGTGGGGCTTTCGGTGGAGCTCCATATGGGGCCACGAAGCGTGTCAAAGGTACGCCGAAAAGGGGGTGGAACCGCATGCGGGCGCTGCCGCGGAGGCTGTCGGTGGAGCTCCCTGCGGGGCGACGAACATGCGCCGAAATGGAGGATGGAACTCTATGCGGTCGCTGCCCCTGGACACTCTTCGGTGGAGCTCCTTATGGGGCCACGAAGCGTGTAAGTGGCGCGCCAAAATGGAGGTGGAACCGCATGCGGGCGCTGCCACTGGAGCCTTCGGTGGAGCTCCCCATTGGGCCACGAAGCGTGTGAGGGACGCGGCGAAGTAGGGAGTGGAACTGCATGTGGGCGCTGTCCCTGGGGCCTTCGGTGGGGCTCCCTACAGAGCCACGAAACGTGTGAGAGGTGCACCGACATGGGGGCGGAACTCCATGCGGGCGCTGCCCCCGAAGCCTTCGGTGGAACTCCCTATGGGGTCACGAACCGTGTGAGGGGTTCGTCGAAATGGAGGGTGGAACTGGATGCGGGCGCTGCCACCGGGGGCTTGCATTCCCTACGGGGCCACGAAGCGTGCAAGTGGTGTGCCGAAGCGATGACATGCGGAACGTCCAGACAGGGATGATATTTGGATGGGAAGAGGATGGGACAACGGGAGGAAGCGAAGGAAGGACGGAGAACGCGGAACGCTGTCTCTTCAAAAACGAAGACCCAACACCACAAGATGGTTGGGGAAAAAGACGAACTGCACCGGAGGCGTGCCCATTCGGGGATTTGTTTCCAAACGCCCAGGTGGAATGCGACCTTCCACCTGGGCACTGGCGACAGGGCACACCTTCCCCTCCGACAACAAATATTGACAGGAAGGGCAGGGAGAGGAAAAAAGAAAGAAGAGGACATAACCAGGGGGTGGAGGAAACGGAAGCGCGGCCGTGGGGCGTGCGCCACCACGGCCTCGCCGTTAGGCGTGCGCGCACGTCCCCGCCCGAGGCAAGGAGCGGGGAAAGAGGGGAAGGAGAGGGAGAAGACAGAGGGCAGGCGCCAGGACCAAAAAACGAAGCGATTCAGGGGGCCAAGGCGTCGGGCAAGGCACCTAAAAGAGCCCCCCGACACCAGACGCAGAGGGGCTGTGGGAAGCGCCGCCGGCGAATTGGCACGCCAATTCCGTTTGCGTGCGCATCGGCATTGCTTGCCATAGGGCGGCAGGATCGCTGCCCGCATGGCGCGCGAGCGAGCGCGCGATGCCCTGCGCCGCCTCGCCTGGCTGGCCGCGCCCATCGAGGACAGAGGGAGTGATTGGCACCCCTGTCGCAGCGAGAAATCTTTGCGCGTTCCGCCGCGGTGGCCGCCACTCCGTCGCGGCTAGCAGACGCGCTCCGGCGGGCATCATCGTCGCTGTGAGCGTTTACGATGGCCGCGTCTATCGCCGCCAGCTGGCCGTCCTGACGCCATGCCACATCCAGCACGTCTGCCTCTTGACCTGCCTCGTCGGCAGCCCTGGCTTCCTCGAGAGCAGCCCCACCTGGCGCGGGCCCCCCTGCTGCAGGAATGCGGCCGCAGGGCCGCCCGGAGCGTGTCGAAAGCACTCCAAGCTTTGTTCCTTCTGGGCAATCGGGCCGATGTTCTGTTGAACCCAATGCAAAGGAAGTCCCGCGCCTCGCTGCGCGTGCGCACTCTGCCCCCGCCTTACCTGCAAATCTCAAGGTGGCGTTCATCCTGCCCCTCGCGCAGCGCTCTTCCACAACGCCACAACGCCAGCCTGAGCGTGGAGCCGACAGCGCGCGCAGCGAACAACTGCGGCGCCACGGCGGCGCCCATCGCGGCAAGGAAGCGGCGGCGCGAGGCGACGCGCCACGCCTCGCTGGGCACCGGCCTGACACCCAGCAGGGGCGCCAGGAGGGCGGCCCGAGCGCCAGACCCACGTGCAGACCGAATCTGCGCCTGCACCCGGCGGGTGCCCAGTGTCCCAGTGGCGGTCTTAGCTGGCAGCGCGCGCGTGCTCCATGATCATTCGTCGCAGATTTTAGGGTGGGCGTACATGCAGAAAACAGCGGGTGGTTCACAAGGGGCCTCGCCTTGCCCTCTAAGGCCAGCTTTGCCAAGTGAATTTCGCGCTGCGTGGCCCGCAAAGCGCCCGATATTGCAGACGGCGGGAATACTTGAGATATCCGCGCCCGCGCTGCAAGGTCGAGTCTCCAGCCTGCAAAGAAAGCGGCGTGGGCTTTTGACGACACGAAGCCCCTGGACAAACCGCCTTCCTACAGCGGTCGGGGGCCCTGTAGAATATGCGCCTGCGTGAGGCGCATGTCCGGCAAGCTTTCCCAGGCGGTGATAACTGCGACGTCGCGCGCCTGCAGCACCTTAGGCGGCCACGGCTTCGCCCGGAGCATGCGTTGCAGGCAACCCATGGCTGCGCAGCGGAAGACTGCGGCCGCTACCTGCGCAGATATCCCCCGACCCACAGGATCAGACAGCTGGCTTCTACTGCTCGTCGCGTGGGCGATCAGAACCCCGAACTTGACTGCAGACGTGCCGAACCCGATGTTCAGGGGGTCGTCGCGCTCCCGCCAGTACGGGGTGCACCCTAACATTGGGAGCTCCGGCGCTCGCTGGAAGCGCAAGTCAACGGACAAGAGACCAGCAACTGCGGTCGTCAGTAACCCACGCTTTGGTTGTTTCGCCGTTGGACTTCAGACCGACAGTTGCCAGGTGTCGCCCGAGGATGTATCGCGCCCTGTCGAGAGACTGCGATGGCCCAGTCACACATTAGTTCTAAGTCATCCGCAACGATGCGGACACGCAAATACTCCCGCTGCCACTGCGCATCAGCAACTGCATCAGCAACTGCAAAGGCAACAGCGATGACCATGGCGAAAACTCGCGTCACGTCGTCGTCAGCGACCAGCTCCTCGATGCGCTGCAGCGAGATTGCACGCTGGTCATTGCGTGCAGTGGGTAGCGTGTCTTCCGACTCGCTGCGTAAGAGGTCCCATTGTCTGGTCCAGGACAGCCTGAAGCGCCCGGCAACGCCCCTTTCACGCCAGACTCCTCGCTTGCCGCCTCTGCCGCACCCCCCTTTCCACGGGTCGCCCTCTGGAGGATCGCGCGGTCAAACGTGAAGAGGGCCTTCCACGCACTGGACTCTTCTTGGGCGCTCCGTGGATGAGCGACGCGCTCGAGGAGGGCCTTTCGAGCATCGGTGTATTATGTGGTGATGGCTCCTGGGGTGGTCGCCAGTGTCGCTGCGGTGCGCTCCATCTCTGAGATCAAAGGAAAGGTCGTCCACCAACCGAGGTCCGGGCACTGCCGCGCGCCTGCAAGTGTGGCAGGCTGCGAGAGGCGCGCCTCGTGCCCTTGTGGGTCATCTCCTCCTGATCCTCCTGCTCCTCCTCTCGCTCCCGCTGCTGCTCCACCACCTGGCCCCGATGGTTGCCGTCCTCGTGTGTTGCCGCTATTGGCAGGGACGCGCTCGGCGGTCAAGCGCGGCAGGTTCGCCTCCTGCGCCTCGTCCGCCATCTCGACGTCGTGGTCGGCAGGCCTCTCCGCTGGCCCCCGAAAGACGCCGAGCGCGGCGCGCACGGTGCCCGCGTCGGTTGCGCCCTCGACGATGTCCTCCGGCATGATGTTTTCCGCGCCGCTATCCCAGGGGATGAACCTGCGGCGCCCCCTGTAGTCAGCACGAGTGTCAAGTCGACGCTGCCCCGAGGTGATCTTCTCGCGGCATCGCTGGCAGGTGGCCTTCGCCAGGGCCCGCGCGGCACCGAGTGCCCAGCCCGGTCCTGGGCGAGATGCCTCACCAGCACGCGCTCCGCGCAGGCCGCAACGAGCAGACGCGCGGCGGCTCCGCGCAACGATCGGGATGAGCCGGCCGCGGCGCCGCCGAGGCGCCCGCGGGTGGAAGTTTGACGATGGCTTGAGGCCCATGGTCGGACCCCAATCGACTTTTTGGGGGGGGCTCCACGCCGCCGAGGCTGGGAAAAACTCGAATGCTACGAAAGGAGGAGCATCCGAGTGCAAAAGGCTCAAGCTACTACCTGCGCGAGACTGCACAACGCGAAGCTAACAGCGAGCGCGAAGACCTCATTGAGGCTCGCAAAACCACAATCGACCACGGAGAACTCGTTCACGGAGTAACGGAGGCCCAGGGCGCCCCGGCGATCCCGGCGCGCGGCCGCGCGTGCCCGGGCTGCTGCGGCACGGGCGGCACGTGGGCGCGGAGCTCGAGATGGAACTGTTGCTGGCCGGGGCGGGTCTCCCGCTCTAGGGGGCCACATGCGAACCCTACCCCTACACCCCACGATTTGAGGGGGAGGGTGGGGTTCACCTCGTTCGGGAGCTCCCGAGCGGAGTGAACCCCACCCTCCCCCTCAGAAATCGTGGGGGGTAGGGGTAGGGTTCGCATGTGGCCCCCTACCACTCGTGCCTGTGCCTCGCAACTTAGAGGATGCCGATGAAGGGGATGCACACGGCGCCACCGCGAGCGGGCAAAGCAGGCCCAGAGTAGGCGGCGATCGCGCGGTGGGTCTGGCCCGCTCACGCGTCAGCAGGCACGCGCGTGCGCGCCCGAAGTCTTCACTCCTCCTCCTACGTTTTCCGCCGAGTCCGACCCCTCCTCCCCCTCCTCCACTTCGACCATATCCTGTTCTTCCTCCTCCTCCTCCTCCCCCTCCTCCGTCTTCTCCCTCATACTTTTTCCCTTCTGTTTGCCAGCGTGAGCCCGAAACAATGTGCTTTGATCCATTTACGTGTGCAATCTATGTGGAGCAGCTATGTGGTGCAACATATGCGTTGCAATACATGTGGGCAACATATGTGAAGCAATGTATGTTGGACAGAACTTGTGGAACAAAATATGTGGCGCCATGACTAGCGCAATACACGTGGTGCAAGCTACTTGGTGGGTGCAATCTACCTGGTGCGATCTATGGTTTACAGTGTATGTGGTGCGATCTACGTAGATCTATGTGGCGCAATCCACGTGCTGCAACATACGAGGGGCAACGTATGTGGTGCAGTCCACGCGGCTCCAGTCCGCAAGGGGGCCTCCCGGAGTGGTGCCGGGGGCCTCCCCTCGCCGAGCGCCTCTTCGGTGCTTCCTCGGAGGCATGCCGAGGGGAACGAACGGTGGCACGAACATAAAAGCTCGGACCGGCGCTGGGCTTCTCGGATCGGCGGCGCCTCCGGGTCCGCCCCCGGCGCGCGGAGCGCGCCAGGGAGGGGGGTCCAGCGCGGATCCAAGGAACGCTGCGCGGACCTCTAAGTTTTTACAGTCGGGGCGTTGACCTAAGGAACCCCAAAGAAGGAACGAGGCCCCTTTCTCCCACAAGTTACTCCGATTTTCCATGGAAAATCTCTGGAAAACCCAAGGAGCACTGTAAAGCAACTAAGGAACACGGAGCCCCTCCCCACGAAAAGGGTTCCTTCTTCAGGGCCCCGACTGTACGGGAAGTCCGCATTAGCCTCGGAACGCCGTCACTGGCGGACACTGCGGACCTCACCTGGGCGGACGGGAGGTCCGCACTGCCTGGTGGCTGCCCCTCAGGAGCCGCCTGTGCGGACCTCCTTCAACTTGTTCACTGCAGGAAGTCATATCCAGCCGAAAGACCAGGGGGGATGGCCCCCAGGGCCCCTTCGACTTCCTCGTCCAGGGCCCCTCTTACGTGAATATTCGGCCGTCTTGGGGGCCTCTTGGAGGGAGGGGGGAAGAAGGTAAGAGGGAAGATGCAAGGAGACAGGAAGCAGGTAGGGAAAATGACAGGGAAGGAGGAATATGGGGGAGGAGAGGAGGCGAGGAGGTCGAAAGATTGAGAGCATGATGTGCAATGCAAGATGCGGACTCCAGGGGCGAGGGGATGTCAGCAAGAGGAGGGAAGGAGCGATGATGCAAGATGATAAGGAGCAAAAGCAACAAGATAACGACAAGGAGAACCCGTACACAGCCCCTGAACTTGGGGGCCATGGGCGCAGAATCCTTGAAACCACTGATGCGTTTCCGAGTCGGAGGTGCAGAACGGTTGAAACAAATCGGGACGTCCTTGATACATCCCAGGGTTGAGAAGTCGGGGCGTGCATTCTAAAGGGGCCCCTCAGGACACACAAATAAATACACGGTTCATCGGCGTGTGAGATGTTCCCCCTCCCCAAACCCCTCCCCCGGGAGCCCGGTCCGGTCCATTTGGAGGGGGGGGGGGGTCTGGCCGGACGGGCCGGAACCCCCCGGAGGTCTCATCCGCTCCCGAAAAACGTGGAAAAACACGTGAAATTCGTGTAGGGACGCGTCTGGTGGCCTCGAAATGGGTTTGGGACGCCACACGAGCGCTCCAAGACGTCCAAGTTTGCCCGAAGACGGGCCACGAGGCGTCCTCGACGGCAGAAGAGGTCCCCACGAGCTCCCCCGAGGGCCTCCGAGATGCGTTCCACAAGGGTCCCTAGACGCCAAAATTGGGCCATTCCCTCGTGAAATGTACATTTTAAAAAATTCAGCTTTGGATCTTTCCGATGCTCCCCGACGGCCCAAGAGGCTCCCAAACCCGCTCCCAGACGGCCCCAGAAGCCTCGCAGAGGGTCCCCCACAGACCCCTAGAGGGCCCAAGATGGGCCAACAGGCGTCCAAGACGGCCCAAGAGGGCTCCGAAAACGGCCCCAAGAGCGTTCCAGGAGCGCTCCGAGTTGCTTCCCCGAAGCTCCACATGGTCCCAGACGGTCCAAGAACGATCAGAAACATCGACGACGACCTCCCGACGGCTCACGAGGCCTCCCCAGACGCCCCCACAGGCATCCAAGATTCCCCCCAAGAGGCCCTCTAGACGCACAAAAATCGTATGTTTCCTTCGTGAAGCGTATATGTTTTCACACGTGCGCTTTTGGGGGTGACGAAGAAACATTGAAAAAACACATGAAATTCGTGTAGGGACGCGTCTGGTGGCCTCGAAATGGGTTTGGGACGCCCCACGAGCGCTCCAAGACGTCCAAGTTTGCCCGAAGACGGGCCACGAGGCGTCCTCGACGGCAGAAGAGGTCCCCACGAGCTCCCCCGAGGGCCTCCGAGATGCGTTCCACAAGGGTCCCTAGACGCCAAAATTGGGCCATTCCCTTCGTGAAATGTACATTTTAAAAAATTCAGCTTTGGATCTTTCCGATGCTCCCCGACGGCCCAAGAGGCTCCCAAACCCGCTCCCAGACGGCCCCAGAAGCCTCGCAGAGGGTCCCCCACAGACCCCTAGAGGGCCCAAGATGGGCCAACAGGCGTCCAAGACGGCCCAAGAGGGCTCCGAAAACGGCCCCAAGAGCGTTCCAGGAGCGCTCCGAGTTGCCTCCCCGAAGCTCCACATGGTCCCAGACGGTCCAAGAGCGATCAGAAACATCGACGACGACCTCCCGACGGCTCACGAGGCCTCCCCAGACGCCCCCACAGGCATCGAAGATTCCCCCCAAGAGGCCCTCCAGACGCAAAAAATCGTTCGTTTCCTTCGTAAGACGTATATTGTTTCACACATGCGCCTTTGAGGGTGACCCCCGCTCCTGCACGGCCCCAGAGCCCCCCAAACCCGCTCCCAGACGGTCCAAGACGCCTCCAAGAGGGTCCGTACATAGCCCTCGAGGGCCCCAAGACGCGCCAACACACGTCCAAGACGGCCCAGAAGGGCTCCGAAAACGGTTCCGAGAGCGCTCCAGGAGCGGTCCGAGTGGTCCTCGACCGTCCAAGGGCGATCAAAAACGCTGACGACGGCCTCCAAACGGCTGAAGAGGCCCCCAAGACGCCCCAAGAGGCATCCACGATGCGCCCACAGAGGGCCTCTAGACGCAAAAAATCCTTCGTTTCCTTCGTCAAACGTATATTGTTTCACACGTGCGCCTTTGGGGTGTCCCCCGCTCCTGGACGGCCCCAGAGCCACCCAAACCCGCTCCCAGACGGCCCAAGACGCCCCCAAGAGGGTTCCCACAGAGCCCTCGAAGGCCCCAAGACGCGCAAACACACGTCCAAGACGGCCCAAAAGGGCTCCGAAAACGGCTCCGAGAGCGCTGCAGGAGCGGTCCGAGCGGCCTCGACGAGAGCTCCACATGGTCCTCGACGGTCCAAGAGCGATCCAAAACGCTGACGACGGCCCCCCGACGGCTGCAGAGGCCCCCCAAAAGGCCCCACGAGGCTTTCACTATGCGCCCCTGGAGGGCCTCTCGCTGTATAAAATCGCCCGTTCTCTTCGTAAAACGTGTATTTTTCGTACGTGCGCCTTCTGGGGCGCTCCGGGGCGGCCCGAGAGCCTCCCAAGACCGCGCCAAGACGGTCCAAGAAGCCTCCACGAGGGCCCCGCGACAGGAGAAGGAGGGGGGGGGAGGAGGAGCAGGAGGAGGAGAAGGAGGAGGAGGAAGAGGACAAGGAGGGGGAGGAAGAGGAGGAGAAGGCCGGGAAGGGAAGGGGGATAAGGAGGAGGAGAAGGCGGGGGAGGAGGAGGAGGAGGAGGAGGAGGAGGAGGAGGAGGAGGAGGAGGAGGAGGAGGAGGAGGAGGAGGAGGGACGAAGGGCGGGAGGAGGAACAGCAGGAGAAGGACAAGAAGGAGGAGGAGAAGAAGGCGGGGAAGGGAAGGGAAGAAGGACGTGGACGAGGAGGAGGAGGAGGAAGGGCAGGAGAAGGAAGAGGAGGAGAGGCAGAAAGAGGAGCAGGAGGGAGGAGCAGGGGGAGGAGGAGAGGAGGAGAGGGAGCCGATCATCGTCATCAGTGTCGTGATCATCAACGACGTCATTGCCATCGACAAGGTCAGCCCAAACATCTCCGAACATTAACAATTAGCGGGACATCCCGCTTGGAAACCGCCGACAACCGTAAGATGTCTCCGGAGTGTAACATACTTCCCTGGCTCCGGCACCCGTGCAAGGCCCCAAACACAACCCAAAAAACCTCCCTGTGCCGTCTTGGGGTTCGCTTGGGCCGTCTGGAAGCCCTCTGGGCCAGTTTGCGACCCATGTCGGCTCCCCTTCTCGCTGTGACGGGCCCTGAACAACCTCATTTTCCCACGGTTTGCAAGGAAGCTGTGGTGAACGATCCCGGGGAAAATCCAAGGGGTCGGCGGATGTGGCGGAAGCCTGAAGAATAAATACACACAAATAAAAATATTCCCCATAATTTCTAATAGTTTCTGGGTTTCTGTCTTCCCCCCACCTCCAATATTTTCCCATATTTTCTGGGGAATCGACGATTAAGTGTGCCTGTGTGTTTTTCCCCCTCCTGAATTTCCTTTGGAGATACTCGGGGGTGTTTGTGGCCCCAGGCAGGCCAGAGGCTCAGAACTGTGAGGACCTCCCACGCGGGGGGGCATCTGCTGGGATATCCAGAGGGCCAGGACCCAAATTCACACTCAAGATCACCCTCGGCTCGAAAAGGAGCGAGAGACCGAACGAGAGAGAGAGAGAGAGAGAACAACAAGTCAAAAATCGCAGGGCATCCCTCCTGCCAGACGCAGGTAAGCGCCGTGGGCACCGCAATGGGGGAGGGGGGGGAGGCGGTCAACCGTAACTGTTCCCCGTGATGAGAATCCAGCAGGGGGCATCCGCAACGCGGACCCCCCACCCCGGACGCACCCAGGGACAAGACTGCTCAGCGGCCGTTGAATCCCACCAGCCCTCTGGGCGTCGGCGGTTTAGAGCGTTTCCTCTTCCACCCCTCCTTCTTCCCCTTCGGGGAAGGGTTTATCACTGTTCCCTATTAATATACACCCCCTCCCCCAGGCGACTGTGAGCCAACCCGAGTCAATGAGGGCACAATGAGGGCACCCCCCCACCATCCCTTATAAAGAACCATACAAAACACACTTTGTCTCCAAATTCAGAACATGCGCAGCGAACCCGATGCAGCCTCCCCTTACCATCCCTGGCAAAAAAAAAAAACAATGCAGAGTACACTTGGCGGCGGCGGCGGCTGCGGCGGCTGCGGCGGGGGCGGCGGGGGTGGCGGCGGCGGCGGCGGCGGCGGCGGTGGCGGCAGCGGCGGGCGGCGAGAGCGGCTGCGGCGGCGGCGATTCGGCAGCGGGGGCGACGGTGGCGGCGGCGGCGGCGGCGGCGGGGGCGGAGGCGCGGGCGGCGGCGGCGGCGGCGGTGGACGGCTGCGGCGGGCGGCGCGCGGCGGCGGCGGCGGCGGAAGGCGGCGGCGGCGGCGGCGGCGGCGCGGCGGCGGCGGCGGGCGGCGGCGGCGGCGGAGGCGGCGGCGGCGGCGGATTCGCCCCCAGTAGCTTCCCATCCAAAGACGACTGCTGAATATGCTGCGGCTCGGGCCAGGCTCGGGTGCTACGTATGTGTTGGGAGGGCTGGTGGGAGTGAGCGAGACGGCTTGCGGGCGCTGAGGGAGTCTTGACCCCTCCCCCTACCCCCTCCCCTGGACCTGGACGGGGGGGGTCGCGAGGTGTCGGAGCGTCCAAAACGGCCTCGGCGAGGAAGCCAACATCATTGGCTTGACTTGGGTTTCGGCCCCATTTTGGCCTCCTGGGGGGGTGGGGGGCTGTCATTAGTACCCCCCCCTCCTGTGATCGATCTCACCCAAGGTGGCCCCAAGATGGCCCCCAAGGCTCCCAAGGGTGCCCCAAGAGGGCCCCAAGAGGTGGCCAGGAAGCCCCAAGAGGCCCACAGGATGCCCCCAAGAGGCTCCCAAGAGACCCCCAAGAGGCCCCAAGAGACCACCCAGAGGCACCCAAGATGCTCCAAGAGGCCTCGGCGAGAATGCCAAACCATTGATGTTACGAAGGTTTTAGCAACATGTTGGCCTCTTTGGGGGGGCACTGCTTAAGATGACTCCAAGAGCGCCTGGGAGAGCCCAAGATGACCTCCAAGATGGCTCAAGATATCCCACGATGTCTCATAATGGCTTCCTCTGTGTGCTGCCCACTTCTCTGATCGAGGCAATTCCTCTGGGCATCGTTTCTGGATGGGCTGGTGGGGATTCGCGAAGCGTCAACAATTTTTCACGACAAAATGAAGATTCGCTCCTCCTCCTCCTCCTCCTCCTCCTCCTCCTCCTCCTCCTCCTCCTCCTCCTCCTCCGCCAAGCGCCTGCTTTCCAACCCCGCGCGCAGCTCCGCGCGCAGCTCCGCGATCTCTGCGCGGAGGGCCGCAGTGGTGTCGCTGGCCTCCGAGACGGCGGCCGCACTTGTCGCCAGCGAGAGCGTGAGCAGGCACTTCAGCATCGCCATCGCTTGGAGAGCGCCTAAGGGCGGAGCTTGCCGAGGCAGTGAGGGCGCCAGGAGTTGATTGATTTGGTGTCCCCTGGGTCGAAACAGCCTGAGCCAACTGGCAGTGGAGGAGAAGGGAGGAGAAGGAAGGCTAGGAGGAGAACGAGGGGCAAATGGCGGCGCAACGCGGGTTTGGTGAACCACGGGACGTGACAGCTTCTCCTTTCGTGGAGGCTGCAATGTCTGGGAGGATCCTGTTCAGCCGAATGGGCGGTGCACAAGGCGCAAGGCCACGAGAAGCATGTGCTGTAGACGTGTGCTCCAACGCGGCGAGTGGATATGCCCCACTGTTCCAATGAGTGGAACGACACCTAACCCTCAAACTCCGACTACTGCAAGTCCACGAGAAGGCTACACACTGCACAGCCCAGAGGGGCAAGCGGGCCTCCATATGAATATTCACGGGAGCAGGGCGTGAGTGGCTTAGCGGGCTTCCTCTTCCAACCCCCTTCTTCCCCTTCGGGGAAGGGTTATTCATACAATATGCACCCCCTCCCCAACCCGACCAGCGACACACCTAGGACAATGCCCCCCCCGCCATCCCTTTTCAACAAAAAGATACAACGTGAACGCTGCGCCAAAATCTGGCTCACGCGCGGACGCCCCGAGATCACTTCGTGTTGGTTTTGGACATGGGCGGCGGACCTCCCACGTCACTGTCAACCAACAATGCAAACTGAACGTTGCGCCAAAGGTTGGTTCATGTGCGGACACCTTGCGACCACTTTTCGCATCGCCTGCCAGGCGGCCCCAAGAAGTGCCAATAGGGCCCCCAAGAGGCCCCGAGAGACCCGCAAGAAGCCCCCCGGAATACCCAAGAGGCCCTCGGGAAGCTCCCAGAGAGACCGCCCGAGGGGCTCCGGAAGACCCAAGAGGCCCCACCCTCCCCGTCCACCTGTTTCATCTCCCTTGAAGGGGCCCTGGGACACACAAAGAAATACACACATATTATAAAAGGATTCCCCTTATTTTTCCATATTTGTTGGACTTTCGTCTTCCCCCCCACTTCCCATGTTTTCGCATTTTTTCCTGGGGATCGACGATTAATTGTGTCAGTGTGTTTTTTGTTTCTCCTGAGTTTCATCTCCCTGTCCTCCTCCCAGACAGGGCCTGGGGAACCAAAGCAAGGCCTTCACAGCCTAGTTCATGCGCGGATGCCCCGCGCCCACTTTGACTTGGTGCCGGGCAAGGACGGCGGGAGTGCCAGCATTCTGCTTGCTGTGAGCACCGCCAGTACACCGCACCCGCCCTTGCCCCCCATCCCCCCCATAAAAATACAAAGTGCACTTGGCAACAAAAACCCGGGTCATGCACAGACGCCCCACGATCATGTTCGATCGATGCTTCCCAACCTTCCTGTGTTGGGTTCTCGTTCTGACTAGAGCACTGTGATATCCACCTTTCCTTCTACTTCTCCTCCCCCTCATTCTGCCTCCTCCTGCGCTGCACCCTGGGTGGCTGCGGACTGCACAGCTGGCGCAACCTTCGTGGGTTCCTGGAAGATACGCTTGAGTAGGGGAGTGCGCGCAGCCAGCCGAGACCTCGCGGCTCCTGGGGTGGCTGCAAACTGCGCAAGTGTCGCCACTTTCAACGGCTCCTGAGAGGCACGGTGGGGTAATGGAGTACGCGCATCCAGTCGAGATCTCGCAGCTCCCCTGGGTGGCTGCTAACTGCGCAACTGTCGCCACGTTCGCGTGCTCCCGGGAGGCCCAACGGAGTGGTGAAGTAGTACGTGCATCCAGCCGGGGGAGCACGCAGGCCCAGCCGAGACCTCGCGGCTCCCTGAGGGGGTGCGCAATGCGCAATTGTTGTCATTGCCGTGGGCTCCTGTAAGGTTCAGCGGAGCAGAGTGTTCTTGCAACGTGTTCTGTTGTATGGAACGTTCCTTTGAATAGTCGGTTCGCGCTGAGAAGGGTTTGGGTACGTCTCGGGTAACTGACAAGGACGGCGGGGGAGGGCGGCAGATTGCCTGCTATATGCAAGCCCGCCGCGATCACTCCCAGCACAAAATGCAAAGTTCACGTTACCAGGGGCGGCGGGTGTGGCGGCATACTGGCTGCTGCGTGCAGGACTCCGAGCCCAGTCAAAACATAGCCTGGCGAAGAACACACCATGTGCAAGTGTGAAGCACGTCGTTGTATGCACTGCACTTGGAAGAGCCGCCCATCGGACCACGAAGCGTGTGAGAGGCGTGCCAAAATGGGCGCGGTGAGTTCGTGTGAACGCAGCCACTGGGGCCGTCAATGGACCTCCCTACGAGGCCTCGAAACGTGTGAGCGGTGCGCCAGAGTCGGTGCGGAGGGCGTATGCGAACGCAGCCACTGGGGCCGTCGGTGGAACTCCCTATGGGGCCACGAAGCATGTGACGGGTGACGGGTGTGCCAAAATGGGTGCGGCGGGCGCATGCGACCGCAACCACTGGGGCCGTCGGTGGAGCGTCCTGTGGGACCGCTGAACGTTTTAGGTATGTGCAAAAGGAGTGCGGTGGGCACATGCGCGCGAAGCCATTGGTGACGTCGGTGGAGCTACCTATGGGGCCGCGAAGCATGCACGGGTGTGCCAACATGGGTGCGGTGGGCGCATGCGAACGCAGCCACTGGGGCCTTCTGTGGAGCGTCCTGTGGGACCGCCAAACGTGCCAGGTGTGTGCAAAAGGGGTGCGGTGGGCACATGCGACCGCAACCACTGGGGCCGTCGGTGGAGCTACCTATGTGGCCACGAAGCGTGTGTGTGTGTGTGTGTGTGTGCCAACACGGGCGCGGTGGGCGCATGCGAACGCAGCCACTGGGACAGTCTTTGACGGGTGTGCCAAAGTGGGTGCGAAAGTCTCGTGCGAACGCAGCAACTGGGGCCGCCGGAAAAAGCTCGCTATGAGGCCACGAGGCGTGCGAGCGGTGTGCCAAAACGGGCACGGTGGGCGCATGCGAACGCAGCAACTAGGGTTGTCGGAGGAACTCCCTATGGGCCTATGGGGCCACGGCGCGTGTGATGGTTGTGCCAAAGCGCGCACATGCTCATAAAGCCAAAGAAAAAGTCACCCCTCACACACTTCGTGTCACACGGATGCTCAATGGTCCTCGACTGGACCCTCAGGGCGGCGCAAAGGAACCGACCGCACTGAGGTACACCCGCACGCAGTTCCTGCCCCATGGGCCCACAGGGGCCTGCAGCTGACACTCCAGAGACTCTACAACCACCGATTAATCACGCTACCGAGGAACCCCACGTACCTATGTTATTTCCCATGTGTACCATCGGTGCTTCTGCTGCTGCTCCTCCTTCTCCTCCTCGGTGTCCTCCTCCTGCTGCTGCTTCTGCTGCTGCTGCTTCTGCTGCTGCTGCTTCTGCTGCTGCTGCGTCTGCTGCTGCAGCTGCTGCTGCTGCTGCTGCCGCTGCTGCTGCCCCACCTCCCCGTCCTCCTCCTCCTCCTCCTCCTCCTCCTCCTCCTCCACCTCCTCCTATGCGTTGGCTGCAACGCATAGGGCCCCCACCCTCAACGCACCCCCTGTGGCGTCGAGGACATGCCACGCCTGCCACGCCCTGGGAGCTGTGCTGAGCTGTGCTGTGCTGTGCTGGGCTGCGCTGTGCTGTGCTGTGCTGTGCTGCGTTGAGCTGTGCTGTGCTGTGCTGTGCTGTGCTGTGCTGCGCTGCTCCTATGCGTTGACTGCAACGCATAGGGCCCCCACCCTCAGCGCACCCCCTGTGGCGTCGAGGACATGCCACGCCTGCCACGCCCTGGGAGTTGTGCTGAGCTGTGCTGTGCTGTGCTGTGCTGCGCTGTGCTGTGCCGTGCTGCGTTGAGCTGTGCTGTGCTGTGCTGCGCTGTGCTGTGCTGTGCTGCGCTGTGTGAGAAGGGGAGGGGGAGGTGTGCGACGCTGGTGCGGCGCGGCAGGGAAGAAAACCAGAACCCCACGAAGCATGTGGGGAAAAACCAGAGCCCCACGAAAAATGTGGGGAAAAACCAGAACCCCACGAAGCATGTGGGGAACTGTGCTGTGCTGTGCTGTGGGTGAGGGAGGAATGAAGAGGAGGGAGAGGAGGAGGAGGAGGAGGAGGAGGTGAGACGCGGGTGCGGCGCGGCAGTGAAGAACACCAGAACCCCACTAAACATGTGGGGAAAAAACTTGGAATGTTCATGTTGGGCCCTGTGGCCGAACAAAAACGGAGAACGCGATGGAAGTAGAGTCTTGGTCGCACTGGGAGGAGGCGGGCGCCATGAAGGGCTCATCGACACTAGTCGGCGAATGAAACACGCAATTCTGACTAACCGACATGACGACCGCAGAAGGACGCAAGCTCCCCCCCAACAAAAAAACAACTAACTCGCGGACGAGGGCAAGGCAATGCGTAGGTCTCTTGACCCCTTGCGAGAGATTGACTCCGAAAGCTCATCTCGCCAGCCGCGCGCAGTCGCGCTTGCTACGCAAGCTGGGGTGACCTTGCGGACACAACCGATGATTCGAACGAGCTTGCGACGACGACCGCCAAGAAAAAGAAACAACGATGTTTAACCGGTGGGTGGTAGGTGAGTCCCAAAAGCGCCCACGGGGGCCACCGAAGATGCCGACCCCACAAGGGAAGACGAGATCATCCAAAATGGCCTGGAAAAGAAAAATGGCGACTCATGTCGAAGCCATGCCTCCGTACACCCGCTGATTACGAGATGTACGTGCTCTTTGTCCCCTGGGGGCCCACGTGGCTCCCGCTCCGCGGGCTCAATAAGGAGAAGGGCCTGCTTCCTCTGCCCATGCTCTGCCTCAATCCATTCCTCATCATCCTTCCCACTGCCTCCACGTCCTCCTCATTCTCTCCATTCAGATTCATGTTTCTACTGCTGCTCCTCCATCACCATTGTCATCGATGTCGACACCAACATTATATTCATCATCACTACCATCATCCTCACCATCACTGGTCCCAATCACCAGCATCGCCGTCATCGTCATCCATATCCTCCTTCTCAAAGCCAGCCCTTCCTTCCTCTTCCACCAACCCCCTACGTCTCGTGTCCTTCGCATCTTCCTTTCCTCCTCATCCTCCGCCGTCGCCTTATCCTGCTCATGCTTCTGCTAAGCACTGTTCCTCCTCCTCCTCCTCCTCCTCTTCCTCCTCTTCCTCGCGCATCCCTGATATTCCTCCTCTTCCATCATCCCCATCACCTCTCGTCCTCGTTCATCCTTTAACTTTATCCCTTGCCGTTCCTCCTTCCTACCATCCTTCTTCCTGCCTGTTCTCTTCTTCGCCCCCCATGTGCCTCCCCCCTTCTCCCCCAATCCTTCCTTTACTCTCTCCTCCTCGCGCCCTCTCTGGCATCTCCGCCGCTTCCCTCCTCCCCATCGCCCTCGTCCTCCTCTCTGAGCGCCATTCCATCAGTGAAGGGGCCAGGAGGTTTCCAGATGCCCCCAGATGCCACAGAGTGGCAGTATATATCAAAAACACGATCCTGAGCCAACAAAACCGAACCTGATCCCAATGTTCTTACTCGTCTCTTGCCCATTTCGTGCGATCACAAGCCCTCTTGCACGGAAGCCCGGGCGCCCAAGCCACGATTGGACAAACCGTCTGTGAACCAAGGTTCCAAATTGTTTTGAAGCTGATTATGCTCTTTCCCAGTTTCGTCGCAGACAAGCCACTATGGTGCCGCCTCGTTACAGAATTCGTCGACGTAGACGAGTGGCGCCGTGACGACCCGTGACGCCGCGACGCCCCGTGTCGCTGTGACGCCCCGTGACGCCGTGACGCCCCGTGACGCAATAACAGTGACTCTGCAACCTCGTGAGGCCCTGTGACGCCGTGACGCCTCGTGGCTCGTGCACACTCTGCTTCACAATCGCGTTCCGCTCTGCTTGATCCGCTTTTGCTATGCCTCTGTCCAGGGCAACGCGTTGTTCTGCCCACGCGCCACTGGGCGTGTGGTTTCTTGACTTGGCTTGCCCTGATACGCCTTTCTTCTGCTCCAGCCCTCCTACTCGCGGGCGCGGCGAGCTCTCCTTCACCTTCTCGACCACGAACCACTTGCCCCCTTGGCCGGCTACTTTCTTCGCCGCAGGCTCCTGCGCGGCGGAGCGGGACTCGCCCCAGCCCAACCCCCCTGGGAATATCGAGGGTGCTGGGGGTGCACGGGAGAGGAGCCGAAGAGAAGGGTACCGACGAATCGCTTCTGACGCGCCCGGGCCTCCTCCCTCACGACTTGCTCTCGATGTGCTCGAGCATCGCTCGATTGCCGCAAATGCTAGCGTTGCCGCTTGAGGCTCCCCCCCGACGGGCTCGGGAACTGCAGTCTCGTCTCGCCCATCAGTGGGACGCACAAAGGCATACTAGTACTAGATGTCCTCCTTGGAGGCGCGCGTCCGACCCGCACAGATAGTACACCCATCTTGTAGTAGATCGTTCCCCGAGCGGTGTGGCCAGAAAGCGCCCACCACGGCGCATGTACTCTAAGAATTCTCGGTGCGCGCGTTGCCCCCTGGGGGGGGGGGGCGACGCACATACAGTGTATACTTACCAGCCTGGAACAAATCCCTATCCCTATGCTGGGCACCTCCTCGTCACGATGCCAATCTTAGGGGCTCCTTAATTTTTTGAGGGCGAATCCCTAAGTCATCGCCTTTTGGCGTGTCAATCTTAGGGATAGGGATACGTTCGAGGCTGGTGAATATAGTGTATACGTATGCTGGGGTGACGCCGCATCGAGAACCGCGCCGTCGCGTCGGAGCCCCATCGCGCCCCCAGGCGGACGCGCGGGCTGCCTCGGGGCTCCCACCCGCGAGCCCGTCGCGCCCTCTTCTCCTGGGCCACGGCACGGCAGCCCCATGCCGCGGAACTCAGCTGTCCTTCTGTCCCTCCTCCTCCATCGCCGAGCGCGCTCCACGACTCGCAGAGTGCCTACTCTAACCAGGCTCGAACGTATCCCTATCCCTAAGATGGGCGAGCAAAAAGCGAGGACAATCTTAGGGACAGGCCCTCAAAAACTGAGGGAATCCTTAAGATCGGCATCGAGGTGAGGTGATGTCAAACATAGGGATAGGGATATGTTCCAGGCTGGTAATGCTCGCAAACGTCAGAAAAAAAACTGTCTGCTTTGAGGTACTGTATCGTAGATCCCCCGCGGGGGGTCCAGGCCATTTGCGAGCAGTTCCTTTGCGAGTAGTCGAACGCGCTCGTCGACTCGAGGAGCAGCGACACTGGCGCAGACATGATGTCTCGGAGGTCCGCGCGGATTTCTTGGATCGGCGATGGAGCTCCCTTCCCTGGCGCGCGGAGCGCGCCGAGGGTGGCGCCAGAAGCGCCGCCAGGGGAAGAATGCGCGCGGATCTCAGAGAATTGATGATTGTCCCGTTTTTTGTGATTCGATCCTTCCCCCTCCTCCCTTCCCCATTTTCTTTGTCGTCACGTCCTTCCTTCCTCCCTTCCTTCCTCCCTGTCTTGTCTGTCCCCCTCTTCCCGATCATGGTTGCGCCAATCCCGGCACGATCGCCCGAGTCAGGGCCCGCCCAAGCCCGGCCGCCAACTCCGAGTCCGCCCCGACCGATTCTTCCGCCCGATAGGGTCTGCACGCCCGCAGCTGCCCACTCGCGTATGTCAATATGCCCGTCCCGAAGGCCTCGGGACTGGCTCCCAGAACGGTTCAAGATGGCCCTACGAAGCTTCCAAGCATCTCCACGATAGAAGAATCTGCGACGGACTGTATGGTCGACTCTTGAGTCCACTCAGGCTACCCAGTAGCCCCCTGTTTGTTAACTGCATGTTCGTATACTTTGTGTTGTTAATACTTGTATACATATGCGCTGACGCATACACATGCAAACTACGTGCGAGGGTAAACGCACCTGCGCGCACGCGTCGATGCACCTAAGCACGCACACGTACAACTCCGTATCCGTGACCATGAGGCCAACGTCAAGGACACAATGTAGTGGACGAGCTGCGCCAAGAATCAAAACCAGCCCCTTGGGTGTAGGTGGTCTAACGATGTCTTTCTCTCCGCGCCCAAGCCCCTCGTCCCTTCGGGGACGGGTACCCTCCCCCTCTCCTCCATTAGGCTGTTTGAGTCCGCTCGCGAGCCTCGGGGCGCCTGACTCTACAAGATGGCCTCCAAGATGGCTCACGCTAGCCTTAGGTCGGGCCTGTCCCCCTACATGGGGAATTTTGGACGAGAAATGTGAAAAATACACCCAACATAGTAAGAAAATAATATGGGGACTCTTCTTTGAGTATGTGTTGACCTTTTTGGGGTATTTCTGTGTATTCTATATTATTCGTCGAAAATCCCCCTGTGGAGGGGACAGGCCCGACTTAACGCTAGCCGGGTATGGCTCAAGATGCTCTCTGGTATACCTCCAAGAGGCCCGACGAGGGCCACAAGACGGTTCCAAGTGGTCTCGGAGCCCCCTCAGGACCCCCCACAATGAAGCCAAACCCTCCAAACACGTACGGAAAATCTGGGTACGACTTCTGCCCTCACGCCGTTCGGCTTCCGATGCGCTGTTGAAGCCTCAACAGGAGCCCCAGATGGCCGAAGTGAGCCCCAAAAGCCCCAATTGGCGACGTTGAGGGCCCCAGAGAGGGGGAGGCAAACCGGGGACCCCCCTCCGTTGGTCGACGCCCTACAAGATGGCCCCAAGAGGCCGTACAGGGCCTCCAAGTGGGCTCCAAGAGGACCCCCAAGACTCATCCAAAGAGCCTCATGAAGACCCCAGGGCCTTCCAAAAGAGCCAGAAGAGGGCACAAAAACAATCACCAAGAGGACCCCAAGTGCCCCAAGATGGCTCAAAGACCTCTTGTCCTCATGATCCTCCTCCCCCTTCTGCTGCTCGTCCTCCTCCTCTTTTTCTTCTTCCTCATCCTCGTCCTCGCTCTCCTCGAAATCGTCCTCGCCCTTGTCCTCGTCTTCGTCGTCGTCATCTTCCTCGTCGCCGTCGTCTTCCTCCTCCTCCTCCTCCTCCTCCTCCTCGTCCTCGTGCCCGACCCCGTTCTTGCCCTCGCCGTCCTCCTCCTTTCGTCCACCTACTCGCCCTAAGAGGATCCCGAGAGAGCCCCAGGAGAATTCAAAGAAGGTACCAAGAGGACCCAAATATGGTTCCAATATTCCTCGTCCTCGTACCCGTCTTCCTGGTCCTTGTTCTCGTCCGAGGTGTCACAGGGCCTTTTTTCGCTCACGATGGCTCAAAAGAGGGCCTCCGATGCTCCAAAACGACATCCAAGATGGCTCAGCACGCTCCTCCACCTCCTCTCCTTACCCACTTCCTTTCACTACATGTGTCTATTCCTCCTGAATGGGCCAGTCGGGATACGCGCAGGGTGAATAATTCAATATCCGAGGTCGCTGGGGTTTGCACTCGAACATTTGACCAGGCATAACTCGTACACAACAAGATCTCACTTGATGCTTGAACAGCCAACATTAGAATAGATATTTACCACATCACCGCGCTGGGTCGGACATGAGGTAATAAAGGCCTGATGTGTGGGAATCGCGCTGACGCGTTCAAGTTTGTTGCACGGCCAGGTCCCCATAAGAGGGTGGCTAGGCGCTGCAAAAGCGAGATGCCAGAGTGTTTTCTGAAAACGTCAAGAACCAACAGCCGATCGGGCGGCACTGTGCACATGACCATTGCGGCCTCGGCAAGATATGCCCATGCTGCCGCCTTCAGGGAACGCCGTGCCACCACGCCCACCTGGGTCCTGCTGCTTCGCAGCTCCAACTCGGCCAGGCTGTGGCCGAACACCCAGCCCATTGGTGCAAGGTCCCTCCCCGAGTTCCAGGCCATCCGTCGCTGCACCC
>CAUYUJ010005891.1:852281-887281 GCA_963575745.1 Prorocentrum cordatum
TCCTCCTCCTCCTCCTCCTCCTCCTTCTCCTCCTCCTCCTCCCCCTCCTCTTATCATTTCGTGTGAACTGTGTTTAACATGTAGGAACCAAGTTCTACACATGTCGAAAACATGGTTTTTACATGTTTCAGACATGTTTTAGACATCTGGAGATTGTTTGGCAACATGCTTCCTCTCCATTGATCGTCCTCCACAACCCGAGGGCGGCGGCGGCGGCAGAGGCGGACGGGTGGGGGAGGCCAGGGGGGGACGGGTGGGAAGGCCAGGAGGGGTGGAGGGTTTGTGTTGTGTGCTTCAGACGTGTTTTAGAACCAAGCGCGAACTCCCAGCCAGAGCCGCACAGCGACGAGGAGGACCGACGAGGGTCCGAAACCGAAACGCAGCGAGGGCCAGAGCAGACACGGGCGGCACAGGGACCGACTGAAGAGAACCGAGGCTCGGAAACCACGCAGGGCCAATGAGCATGAACAAGCAGTCAATGCGGGGGGCGGCCCCTTGCGTCCGCGTGCGTCCGAAAACCAGGGGGTGACACAGAAACCCATCATAATGCAGCGAAGCTCTAGGAAACCCACACATACATTTTGAAAGTATAACGAACCGTTGGCATTTTCACATAACCTAACAAACACAATTGCGACCTTCCACGCCAACCACATGGATAGTATGGAATGTGGAGGCCCAGGGAGGGGGAACTTGAGGGGTGGAGGGAAGGTGTCGTCGTCGAGCGTCGGGTGCAGCGTCTCGCTACTCGCACACACAGTGCGGCGGACTGGGTGGCGCGAGCACCACCCCCGCCACCAGGAGGGGGGCGGGAGTGGGGGAGCTCGTGGGTACCAACGGGTGCTGGTCCACCAGCGGGTGCGCATGCGCCATCTGGTCATTCATCGCGGATCTCGGACTCCACGTCGCTCTCCGGACAGCTCTCGGCGACGGCAGCCAGGTAGTTTTCCAGCTCGGCCCGTGATGCCGGAAGAAGCCAGAAAGGGCCCCAGTGGGGCCTCGGTTGGACCCCGAGGGCCCCTCTCAGAAGGTAATCGGCCGCCTCGGCAAGCCGCAACTCCCAAGAAGAGATTATCACGGCCAGGCTGCGGCCGCCAAGCTTGGTGCGGCCACCCCGGGCCACCATGCGAGGATGTAGGGGGGTATAGGTTTTTTCCTTCCACCCGTCTTGAGCCAAAATGCCCACGAAAGTTACGCAGGGGACCAATTCGCACGCAGGCGTGGTGTCGCACCGCACTTGAACTGATCCCCGCTCCAAGATTCATGCCGGCGTAGGGTCGCACCGCTTTCCCCTGAGAGCCGCACACACTGCTAAGCTACACTGTTGTTGACTCTAATACCCAGCTGGCGCGAGCTACGTGGTGCAATCTATCGTGTCTGGCTGCATTCGTTCGCTGTTTGGAACGGCGTTAAAACTGTTAAAGGATATTTTCGGTGTACAAGTATTTCTCCAAGAGGAGGCCTTATCAAACAAAACGATGATTGTCCGCCCGCCTGTCCGCCCGCTTGGGCCTTGAGCGGGGCAGATACGGTTTGGTCGGGCACAGCTTTGCAGACACGGGGAGGGGGGGCTGAGGGGGGGGGGGGGGGAGAGGGGGGGAAGAGGAATGGAGAGGAAGAGGGGGGGAGGGGAGGGGCAGAACAACGCACGAAATTCCTGTGCAGGCTGTCCTCCACGGACGGGAACGTTCCAGGCTCCTTCGTAACGAACGAACGAGCAAAGACAACAGAAGGAGCATGAGAGCCCACCGAAGAGGACTGGAAGGAAGTGAGGGGAATGGAGAGAGAGAGAGAGAGAGAGACAGGGGAGAACTAAACTACGAGAAGAGGAGCTTGAAACTCAACTACTGGACAAGGGGGAAGCAGGAAAGGGGAACGGGAGAACGGAAAAGGGCAACCCGAGAAAGGGGATGACTGGAGGGGGAGAGGGAGGGATGGGGCGGCAGTGGGGATGATGACGACGGCGAGCAAAGACCTCAACACATCTCCAAGGATACAGAGGGCGAAGGGGACTGGAGCGGAGGAGGCAGTCGCGAAGGGGAGAAGGAGTGGGCGAGAGGGGGGGACAGGGGAGCATGAGGAGGGACAGGGGGTGGGGGGAGCAGGACACGATGTGATAGGACAACATGGGATGGGATAAGAAAAGGTAGACTAGGAGTAGCGCAGGGCTTCTGTTGGGCAACGCAAGCTTCAATGATAGGTATGGCCCGCCCCCGCGCCATCGTCACATTGGGTCGTGTTCGAGTGCTTGTCCGCTGTCTGGCATGGCTTGCATCGTGTACTTTTCTACGGCGCCCACCACCCCACGACTGAAACACTGCCCCCCCTCCTGGTGTTGCTCCCCAAAGTTATTTTTAGAGGCCTCCTAGGCGGGGTCCGAATAGATGGGGTCGAAAGATCGCGCGCATCGCCGACGCATCGCCGATGCATCGCCGATGCATCAGCGACGTCGGCGATGCATCTGTGACGTCGGCGTGGGGAAACACGGGCTCAACATCTAGACGCATCGTCGATGCATCGGCGATGCGGCGCGATCCCCCGACCCCATCTACTCGGATCCCGTCTAGGCCTACAACTTTCGGCTGGGGAGGGCGCATGTGCC
Source organism: Prorocentrum cordatum (assembly GCA_963575745.1). Lineage (NCBI taxonomy): Eukaryota > Dinophyceae > Prorocentrales > Prorocentraceae > Prorocentrum > Prorocentrum cordatum. The sequence continues at coordinate 854,884 of CAUYUJ010005891.1, forward strand.
CGGTTCTCGTCGTCAAATCGCCGTCCAGAGGGCGGATACGGGCGCCGTTTTTACCTGATTTGAAGAGGTGGCAATGCCAATGTGGCACTCGTCCTTGGTATCGGCATGGCAGGTGCCGTAGGCGCATGGGCAGTGCGTCGAAGGACGCCATGCGCTGGTGGCTCCGCTCCTCGCGGGAGATCGTGCGGTCGCGGCTGGGGTTTGAGCATGCGCACGCGAGGGCCTGAAATGATGGTGGGTCGTTGTGTCCCTTGCCTTTGCGTTTGCCTGTGCGGGGGTATTGGTGAATGCACCCGCTTTGAAGCTCGTCGATCATACCTGCGATGCGGTCGAAGTCCCGTTGGGCGCCGTTGTCAAACACTTGATCGATCTCGGAATATGCGGATGCGGAGATCGCGGGACCCAGTGTTCAGAAGCATCCGCACTCGACGACCGAGATAGCCACCACCGTGCTTCGAGCCACGAACTGGAGTTACCCCCAGGCTCTCATGTGTTCTCTGTTCTCTGTGCTCAGGACTGGGGGACTGGGGGACTCGAGACTTCTTAAGGGATGGCGCCCCAGACTCTCAAATTTCCTGGGCGTTCCCGCGCGTTCCTGTGCTGCTTCGCGTGGCTTTTTCAGAAGCCACGGGGGCCCCAAAACGGACCCAGATGGGCCCACGAGGCGCCAAAGAGACCTCCAAGGCAGCCCAAGAGCGCCCCGAGACGCCCAAGATGGCCACAAGACGTCGGGAAGGGGTCTTAAAGAAGCACAGAGAGCGCAAGAGTGCCCAAAGAAGCAACAAACATAAACTTACCATCTGTTATTTTTTAGCGGCGCGCACAAGGGGGTGGGGGGAGGGGGGGGCTTCTTAGAAGCAGGCTGCTTCTTAGAAGGCGCCGGCCGTACATCTATAGATAAACCCGCGCCTTTGAAGAAGCAGGGGTGCTTCTAAGAAGCCCTCCCCCCTCCCCCACCCCCCCCCTGCGCGTGGCTGAGTTTTCCAATGTTTTTTTCGCGTTTCCGTCTTTTCGAGCTTCCGGCGCTCCAAGACGGCCCCAAGGGCCCCCAGCACCGCCCCCAAGACGGCCCACGAGGTCCCCGAGAGGGTCCCAAGACGGCCCAAGAGGGCCCCCACACGGCGCAAGAGGCGCCCAAGACTGCCCCAGAGAGCCCCAGGACGGCCCCCAAAACGGGCCCGGGGGGGGGAACACGAACCGACAAGTCGAGCCTTCCGCCCGAAGAGGCGCCAGCAGGGATGGATGCCCCGAGGCCCCCAACAGAGCCTGGCGGGCGGGCGGCCGCTGCGCGGCCCAGCAAGCCTGCTAGGCCCCCTCGCGTCAAAGCGGCCTTGAGCCGAGGCTTGCGCTAAAGGGCCTGCGGACCCGGCGCCCAAACACGCGAATACTACTATTGCTGTTGCTCGCGAGTGACGCGGGCAGCCGCGCGCCGTCAAACAGGTCGCAACTTAAAACGAGGAGCAGCTAGGCCGAACCGACAACGCGGCACCGTGCGCAAGCGAGAGGAAGCGAAACGACGGGGACATCAGCGGAGAGAGCGCGAAGAGAAGAAAGGCGAAACGAAGCGACAAAGACGGGAACCAAGAACGAGACAGAAGAGAAGGCAAACCGCGGCTCACGCTCAAACTGGGTAGGAGGCGAGCGTCCCTTGCCGAACCGCCGGAACTTGTAGTAAGGCTGACCCAAGCCAATCCAATGCACGCAGCTTAAACGTCACAGAATGGCCGCTGGTACCAGGGGCGCGTGAGCATTCGGCACGCAGACACCATCCGCCAGGTCGGCTCCAGGACCACGTAGTCAGCCGCAAGGTCGCTGCCACCGGGAGCCGCGAAGGGGCAAGTCATGAGCCCGGCCAAGCCAGCGTGCAGCACCGTCTCGAGTCCACCGCAGATGGAGCACTCCGGCGCGAATACTATTACACGAAAGGGTACCAATATTGGTAGACCTTTCTCCAATAAGATCTGCGAGAGGTGCGCGGGTCACCCCTCGCCCGAACGTGGCTGCGGGCGGGCTGAGAGACCGAGGACCGTAGGGGCAAGATGACGGGACCCTTCAATGACGCAGGCGCTCTTAATTTTCGTTCCATTTTATTTATAATCTCGCTCGAGGACAAGACATAACAGAAACTGATACGACATCGGAACGAAACTGACACAAAACACGAAACATGAACAGACGACGCTGCAACGAAACGGGCGCGAAACAGGAACGACAACAGAAACGACATTGCAACGAACGCGCAAACAAAAAAACAAGAAACGTATGTTTGAACATCTCGAGGGTCCCGATACGTTACGCCTAAAGGGCCTGACTCCAAAATCCCGCGTTCCCCTTTCCCCTCATGGCTCGAGGGGTCGGGAGCCACCAGGCTGCCCAGGGCCAGAGGAGGATGAGGAGGAGGAGAGGCGAAACACCTCCGCGCCGAATCGACATCACATCCACACGCCGACTCCGCGTCGGGCACATGAACAGACCGCAGCTTTCAGGACAGAGAAGCCCCCCCCGAAGACACAACGCGAATGAGGAGGGCAGGATGGGACCCACGTGGCCGAAGCACTGCTGGTTGCTTCAGCCCAGGGGCCCGAGGCCGTCTCGAACCTCCAGGGCCATGTGTTTCCTCCCAGGTGGTCCTGTGGACAGCCCCGGGGCACAGCAGCAGGGCCCCTGGAGACGAGAGAAAAAAAACCTGTCACGGACAGCACGCCGTGACTTCTTTACTCACGGCTCGATGGGGGCCTGGGAAAGTTCGGGAGCGGCCAAGAGGGGGGTGTCCAAGAGGGGGGGGTGCAAATCATGACCAGCGGCATGTGTGCGGCCCAGCGGGGGGGCCAGGGACGTAATGAAATCAGAAGAGGCGCCATGAAATCTGGGGAGATATCATGGCCCCCGCCATGATATCCCCCACCCCCCCCTAGTCATCACCCCCCTCTTTGCCGCCCCCGATGGGAAAGTGAGGCTGGAGGGCTCTGCCCACCGGCAACGCACTCGGGGCTCCGCTGGTCGGTGAGGGCGTGCCGCCCGTGGGCGGGCACGCGCCGGATGGGAGGGAGGAGTGACTGCCTACCAGACCAAGCCAACCCAACCCGAAGACCCGAATTTCGGGTGGGGGGGGGTAAGGGTTCCACATGGGTTTCTTCGATGTCTCCCGACCCCCCCCCCCACTGGAAATCGAGGGTGAATCGGAGCCTTCGGGTTGGCTTGGGGTGGTTTGGTGGGCGGTGAAGGAAGCAGCAGAGAGGCGCAGCAGAGGCAAGCTGGGCGGCAGGGGGCGGCAGGGCGCTCGATGGATCGACCCCGTGGGCTGTCGCTTCACCGAACTCTATCCGCACGGGCGCACTGGCGCGGCCTGGGCCCCACGGGCAGAGTTGCCACCCTAGATGGGAGTGTAGATTTCGAGGGGCCTATCCTCGGGTCGGGCGAAAGGGGGGGATAGCAAAGGGGGGCTTTGAGAATCAGCTCACGTAGCTGATTTTCCCGGCGCCCCCCGGCGCCGGAAGCGGCTATGTATCGAGGAATGGGCCCCTCGGCGAGGCCGAAACCAGCTGCATGCAGCAAATTTCGCAGCCCCCCCTTTCCCAATCCCCCCCTTTCGCCTGGCCCGATATCCCCAAAAGGGCTGGTGGGATGGTGGGGCGGAGATGCCGTGGCCCAGCAGGAAAGCAAAGGGGGTCGGCGAGACGCTGCTGCAGAGCTCGGCTCTCGGGTGGCCGGTCGGGACGGTCCACACCTTAGGGGGCCACGTGCGAACCCTACCCCTACCCCCCACGATTTCTGAGGGAGAGGGTGGGATTCACTTCGCTCGGGAGCTCCCGAACGGAGTGAACCCCACCCTCTCCCTCAGAAGTCGTGGGGGGGGTAGGGGTAGGGTTCGCAAGCGGCCCCCTACACATCCCCGGAAGGCGCTCGGCGAGGCGCAGCTGCTGGAACGCACGACGCACCCCAAGGCCGGCAAATGTCCGAGAACAAAACTGGCTACCTACCAGGCCACCCCGATCCAACCCGAAGACCCGAATTTCGGGTTGGGGGGGAGGGTTCCATAGCTGTTTTTGTCCATGTTCCCCGACCCCCCCCCCTGCTGGACATGGAGGGCAAACTGAGGCCTTCGGGTGGAGCTGGGGCGGCTTGGTGGGTGGAGACCCACGAACACGCCCGACGAACCTGAGATTATAGATAAATCCCCGCTTCGGAGTCCTGACGCGTGCTCCCCTGTTTTGGACGCCCGAAAGGTCGGTCGTCCCGACCTGTGTCGGGCGTTGGCAGAACTGGGTTTAGTGGAACCTGGTTTAGTGATCTGTACCGGGGGCGCCCCCCCGCCCCATTTCCACTGACCAGAACTGCCGTCACCCGAAAAACACAAGTTACGGCAAACCTGGTTTAGTGAATCCGGCCAATTGAGGGGCAACATAACCTATGGCAAACCTGGTTTAGTGATTCTGGCCCATACAGGGGCCCCAGGGCCCTGCCACTAACCGGGTCCCCTTACCCGGGGGGCTGGCCATACCGTTTGTGCGTGTTCTTGTTTGCTCGATGGTCCAGGATGGTCCTCGCTGGTTCTCGCCGGGAAAAAATGCACACGTCCGAGCGATGCGAAGACGCGCGAAGTGTCGGTCGTCCCGACCTGTGGTGAGGGCAAGGCTCGGGGGGAGCCGGCGCGGCCCGCGGGAGGCCGACGCCCGCGGGGGCACGCCGCGCGGCGACGGGGAGCCGCCTCCCCCAGCGGGAGGGGCGCGGCGGCGGCGCCTGGCCGCCGCCCAGGGCCGCGGCGCCGCCGTGGCCCCCGGGCTGGAACTTGCCCTGCCCGCGCCCCTCGTCGTCGTCGCCGTCGTCGTCGGCGTCGTCGGCGTCGTCGTCGGCGTCGTCGTCGTCGTCGTCGTCGTCGGCGTCGTCGTCGTCGGCGTCGTCGTCGTCGTCGGCGTCGTCGTCGGCGTCGGCGTCGTCGTCGGCGTCGTCGTCGTCGGCGTCGGCGTCGTCGGCGTCGTCGGCGTCGTCGTCGGCGTCGTCGGCGTCGTCGTCGTCGGCGTCGTCGTCGTCGGCGTCGTCGGCGTCGTCGTCGTCGGCGTCGGCGTCGGCGTCGTCGTCGGCGTCCGCGCGATCATGCTAAGACAAGCAAGCCGCACGAGGGAAGCACTCTGGTACAAGAGTTGCGTCGGTGCCGGGCTGGCGATTCGTTTCGGCCCTTGCGGGGCTCGGCTGAGCCAGGCTGATTACTGATCGTGTGCCTGCAAAACCACGGAGGCATTGCTCCAACTGCCCTACGGTCGGGAACTTGTGGACAGCGTGTGGCCACTGCGGCCCTGGCGGCACGCAATGCGTGGCGAGCGGATAGCGTGTCGCGCCGCTCCTCGGGACGGGAAGCCAGGAAAGATTGGCACGTGGACGCGTCGGGACCGCGAAGTAAATAGCGTCTTGCACCGAGCCGCGGTAGGCCAGAGCCAGCGTAGCGGCACGCTATCACAAAGTTCCTGACTGTATGGGCCTGTACGAACAGGAAGAACTGAGGCGAAGTGAATCACGAACTCGGATCGGATCGGAAACCGATCGCATCGACAACGAAGAATCCCAAATCGAATCAAGATCGGGTCGACGAGTCCGGCCCCCATTGACCCCGACCGATGCCAGTGAACCGAGGAAAACCGAATTGAATCGAAATCGCGGCCCCAGCCAGCGAACCGAATTGCATGGGCGAATCGAATCTCCGGCGCGGCCCTGCCAGGGCGTCCGGGGAGGTAGGGGGATCGTTCCCCCACTTTGCAGCGCTGTGGGCGACCAGGGGTGGGGGAGGTCTGCGGATTGGCTGCTGCGTGAGCAGGGCATTGCCTGCTTGGAGGGCGACACGTTGGAGGGTGTGGGGGGGGGGGGGCGAGGAGACGTGCGCCGTTCCTGTCCCTTTTGGGCCCCCCTGGGGCCCCTTTCAGGGCCCCGAGGGTGACACAACTGGGCGCGGCTTGGAAGACTGGGTGGCCAGGCTGGACCTCGATGAGGGGCTCCTGCCGCTGCACGGGCCACGTCTGGCTCTGGGACCCAGCGCCGGGCGGTCCCTGGGCCAAAGCTGCTGCTGCTGCTGCTGCTGCTGCTGCTCCTGCTGCTGCTGCTCTTGCTGCTCATGCTCGCGCCCACCAGGCGGTCGCGCACCCGAGGCCATGGCTGGAGAGCCTCGTCCTGGAAGGCAGATCTCATCCTGCTCTGCCGATGCTGCTCCTTCTCCTCCTCCTCCTCCTCCTCCTCCTGCTGCTCCCCCTCCCGCCCCGAGCAGAGGCTCACGCCTCTCTTAGTGGATGGAGCCGGCTCTCATCCGGTCTGCCGAACGTGATAAAATGGGGGAGGTATCCCGACAGGCACACGGGGCTACTCTCTCATGATCCTCGAACTCGGGCGTGGCACAGGCAGCACGCACGTGCGTCTGAACTTCTGAACGAATTCGGGCACACACACACACACGAAACGACGCGCGCACATACGCATTCAGATGACGACAGGCACATACATGCATGCAAGGACGTGTAATCCATGGAAATGTGAAAGTGCATGCATCGCGCGTGCGTGCACGCGAGGAGGAGGAGGAGGAGGAGGAGGAGGAGGAGGAGGAGGAGGAGGAGGAGGAGGGAGGGAGGAGGAGGAGGAGGGGGAGGAGGAGGAGGAGGAGGAGGAGGGAGGAGGACGGGGAGGTGGAGAAATAGAACAGATAATGAGCAGTGAGAGGAGAAGGGTGAGGAGAGGGAGGGGGAAGGGCAGGACAAAGAGAAGGGGGAAGAGGCGGAGCTGGAGGCGGAGCAGAATGCTCAAGCAATTTTGGATCGAGCCATTTTGGCCCAAGGCCCAAGGCCCAAGGCTGGGCGCCCGAGGAGGCCGGGTGCGCCTCGGGGGAGGTGCTGGCCCGCAGTTGGCGATGCCGTGCTGTGGTGGCGGCGTCGGTGGGAACTGTGCCCCCAATTGTGGGGCCGGTGGGGCCCTCTGTGGCCGGCGGGGCTCTGCGGAGCCAGCGGGCGCGGTCCTCCCGCCGGTCCCCCTCCTGGCATCAGCCTCCCTTCCTCGTCGCCGCGCGCCGGGTGCGGCCTCGATTGGGCTCTTATTGTGGGGCGCCAGAGGCCTGCGCCGAGTCCCTGCCGCTTTTGCCCTCCCCGCCCCGACTCCCCCCCCCCTCCCCGCTGCTGCTGCGCCCTTGCCCCCGTCACCGCGTGCGGGGCTCGGCTCGACCTCTCCCTGCGGGGCGCTTCAGGCAACGTTCGCCGAGCCCCGGCCCGCTCGTCCTTCCTCTGCCCCCCCCCCGCCTTCCCGTGCGCCGCCCTCTGCTGCCCTGCTGCCCTCATCGCCGCGGCTGGCCTCGGCTCCACCTGTCTTGCACGGCAGGGGCTGGCGCCGAGTCCCATCCCGCTCGTCCCTTCCTCCCCCCCCCGCCCCCGCTCAAGCCCTGCCAGGGGCCCCACGGGACCGCCGCCGCGGGGACCAGGGCGCGCTGGGGGATTGGCGTGCTGATTGGGGTGCGGATTGGCGTGCTGATCCGCCCCCCACGGACGGAGGTGCGGATTGGGGATTGGCGCGCTACGGGACGAACGGGGTGCGGATTGGCGTACTGATCCGCCCCCGCACGGCCAGAGGTGGGGCCTGCTCCTGGCTCCGGCAAGGGAAGCTCACCATCTCCGGCAACACCGAGATGCGTGAGCATCTCCTGGCCGCCACGGCCGCCTGGACAGTGCGGTGGGATGCTGGCCCCAGCCGGCTCCAGGCCCGCAGCAGCGCTGCTGCCGCGCCCCCCCCCGCGCCGCCAAGCGCGCTGGGCGCGCCGCTGGCGCTAGCGCGGGGCGCCGCCGCCTGCGCCCCCGCGAGTTCCGCCGCTGTCCGCCCGCTGGCTGCTGTTGCTGCTGGCCCCAGCTTCCGCCGCCGCCGCCAACGCCCTGCACAGACCTCCAGCTCCAGCCGCTCGAAGAGCCTGCGGCGGAGCCGCTGGGGCTAGTGCGTGGGCGCGCGGGACGATCCGATCAGCGTTCTCCTTGGGAAAACATTGCGCGCGTGATCCCCGGCGGCTGCCGTTGTCGTTGCGGCTGGCATTGCCATTCGTCGTCGTCGTCGTTGCCGTCGTCGTCGTCGTCGTGGTCTTCGTCAACGTCGTCTTCGCCGTCGTCGTCGGTGTCGGCATCGGCATTTGCGTCGGCGTCGTCGTCGTGGTCGTGATCGTCGTCGTCTCGTCGTCGTCGTCGTCGCGGTTATCGTCGTCGTCGTCGTCGTCGTCGTCGTCGTCGTCGTCGTCGTCGTCGTCTTCGTCTTCAGCGTCGTCGTCGTCGTCGTCGTTCTCGACGTCGTCGTCGTCGTGGTCGTCGTCGGTGTCAGTGTCGGCGCTTGCATGTCCTCGTCGTCGTCGTCGTCGTCGGGGTCGTCGTGGTCGTCCTTGTCCTCGTCGTGGTCGTCGTCGGCGTCGTCGTCGTGCTCGTCGGAGGTGTCGGCGTCGGTGTTTGCGTCGTCGTCGTCGTGGTCGTGGTGGTGGTGGTCGTCGTCGTCGTCGTCGTGATCGTGGCCGTGGTCGCCGTCCTCGTCGTCGGCGTCGACGTCGTCGGTATCGGCGTCGGCGCTTGCGTCGTCGGCGTCGTCGTCGTCGGCCTCGTCGTCGTCGTCCTCGTCGTTGTCGTCGTCGCCGCCGTCGTCGTCGCCGTCGTCGTCGTCGTCGTCGTCGTCGTCGTGGTCGTCGTGGTCGTCGTCGTCGTCGCGGTCGTCGTCGTCGTCCTCGTCGTCGTCCTCGTCGTCTTCGTTTTCGTCGTCGTCGTCCTCGTCGTGGTCGTCGTCTTCGTCGCTGTGGTCCTCGTCGCCGTCGTCGTCGCCGTCGTCGCGGTGTGGCGCTACCACCGCCGCCGTCGCGACTGCCGCCGTCGCCGCCGCCGCTGCTTCCGCCGTCCCCGTTTGCAGCAGGGAGGTCTTGGTGAAGTGCATCAGTTGGGGGAGACCGCGGGCGCATGTGCGCAGGCGCATGTGAACCCCGCCAATTGGCAATGGGGCAGGCGTGGTTTCCTGGGAGCCCATGCGTCTGTTTCGCAATGGCGAGACCTGGCCACAAGGGAACGGGCACGTGTAAGGTGCATGAACGACATTGCCAGAGTCACCGTTCAGGCGACGCCGTGCCTGCCCTTTGCCCAGGGCCTCGGCCACAATGTGCCCCACTTAGGGGCACCAGAATGGGTGAGTGAGTGAGTAAAAGAGCGAGCGAGGAGGACACAAGCCAAATGAACTCCGCAGCAAGCCGAAACCAACTAGGGAGACATGGATCAGCAGCGGCTGCCCTAGCCGCGTCGTGGGTCCTCGCCTAGGAGAAGCCCCGTCCGCGGGTGACAGCCAGCCTTGAAGTTTCTCAGGGTCGTCGTGCGAGCGCGAATGATCTCCCCAGTGACTGGCCCAGTACAGCTGGCCATCCACACTGGGGATCGCCGCGTGGCGGCCGAGCCGCCGCAGTTGACGCAACAAACGCAAGGCCCTTCGGTGACCATATGGTGGCCCCGAATCAGCTCGTAGGGCGGGTCAATACTAGACACAGTATCTGAAGCCCTCTAGACACTACTAAAACCAGCAGGCTCGGCACCAGGCAGACTGAAGCAGTACTGCTACAACTAGGAGCACCACCGCCATCCCTAAACGCACGTGCCTCATCAGAGGCCTCTGCGTTCCCAGACGCCCGGGACGGGCTGCCAGCAGGCGACATGCCTCAGACGGCCCCCGAGAGCTCGCAGCAGGAGCAAGCGAAATCCACGGTCGCGCAGCCTCCCCCGATCCCGCCGGATGGCCGACCTTTGGTCCCAAGACACGGTCGGCGGCTCGAAGAGCAGTGGCGATAGCCTCCGAGGACGCGGAGGGAGGGGAGGCCCCCCTGGCCGAGGACGAGGAGTAGGGGGGTCGCAGCCGCGCTCGCGCCATGAGGCGATGCAGCGCGGTAGGCGCACAGTCTGTGCGCTCGAGGCGGGCACGGCGGCATAATTCACCGCAGTCGCCGCACACGCCGTGCAAGCCCAACCTCCATCAGTCCGTCGCTCCAGTGAATGCCTGTTGGTCACCAGCTGTACATGGGCCACAGGAGCAGGAGCACGTGGAAATGCCGCCATCATCCATGCCAATAGATTGGTCTCCGACTTGCACCGCTCATTTTCTCATCCGGAGCAAATCTACCAACGTGGACGGCAACTTGTGCTGCATGGCGCCAACCTTCGCGAAGAAGTCAACCAACATGCTGCCATAATTAATAGTCGCGACCACAGCGTCCATCATGGGCCAGAAAGTCGCCGACCGAGAGATGGGCAGGGCGCCAACATCCCTGGGGCCTGCGACGCCCCTCGCTCACAACAGAGATCCGCCTCCAGATGTCAGCATATTGACCGCGAGACCCAGCCTGCTCAACTGAAGGGGCCCTGGGACACACAAATAAATACACACACTTAACAGGATTCCCCATATTTTCTAATGTCTTCTGGGTTTTTGTCTTCCCCCCCACTTCCCATAGTTTCCCATATTCTCCGGGGAATCGAAGATTGATTGTGTCAGTGTTTTTCCCTCCTGAATATTGACCGCGAGACCTGGCCTGCTCACCCTCGTCCCGGGCCTCGATCTCCTCCGCCAGGGAGGCCCGGTCCGTGACCACGACCTCCGTGCAGGGCATGCGGACCCGGGCCTGCAGGGAGGCCCATCGCTCGGCTCCCGCCCCACCGTCTGGCGGCCGGGCAGCTGGCCGAACGGTGGCCCGTATTGGCACGTAGTCCGCACTGATCCGCACACAGGCCCATCCGCACCTGGAGGGCTCAGGCCAGGAGGTATCGTAGCCTGAACCATCATGGTATACAACCGTGGAGCGAGCATCAGCGGCCGTAGACCGATGGGCAGCCCGACGACGAGGTCGAGAAGGGTGTAGTCGCTTTCGGCAACCCCCGGTGTTGCCCTTGCCTTGGAGATGCGCACGTCCCCTCGTCATCGTTCGGACGCCTTTTCCATGTGCTTTTGTTCTGCTTCGTGCGTGGCTTCTTCGCCAAGTGATCAAAAGGATGCTCCTCGAGTGTCCTCGCCGAAGGAACCAACGCACATGTCCGAGCAATGCCAAGCTTTTTGAGAGCAGGTCCTCGGACATGTCGCCTCCAGGGTGTCGCCCCCGTCCTGGCCGACGTCGGGCGCGCGAGCGAGCTCATAGAACTGGTGGCCTTTGGTACAAGGTTGCTGGCCAGGACAGTATTGAAGGGGCCCCAGGACACACAAATAAATGCACACAAATAAATTAATTCCCCATATTTTCATTTTTTTGTTAGTTCTTGTCTTCCCTCCCACTTCCCATATTTCCCCATATTTTCCTGGGAGTCGATGATTAATTGTGTCTGTGTGTTTCTTTCCCTCCTGAACCATGGGTGCGACAAGTAGCGGTTGGGCGTGTGGCTTGGCCGCGTCCCAGGAGGCTCCAGCCCACACTTTGCGCAACCGCCCGGCACGAGATCCTTGCAAGAGCACTTTCTGCGGGGCCAGGATCCTGCGCACAGCCAGGTGCCATAATTAGGCTTGCGTGGGAAAGAGGGCCTGGCTCCGAATGATGAGCCAAGATCTGCCTGCCCTGCCATCGCTGGATGCCCTCGCAGACGAGCTTGCATACCTCCTTGGGCGGCGTGCGCAGCAGCTCTATGGAGGCGCCCGTGTCCGTGACAAGGACGAGGCTAGAATGCATCGTCCAGCCGATGCGAAGCAAGCTCATCCACATCGCCGCCAGAGGCCCGCGAACGCCATGTCACGTGGGCTTGGCGTCGAGCCATTTGCGCTCGAGCTCCTTCCATGCAGCCTGGAGCCTGGATAGCTGGAGCTTGCCATCCCGAACTGCAACACAACATTTACTAACTGGCGCAAGCGAGTGAGGAGGAGCGGGAAGAGCGGGAGGAAGAGGAGAATAATGACGAGGAGGACAAGGAGGAGGGAGGAGGAGGAGGAGGAGGGAGGATCGGGATAATGAGAGGGGTGAGGAGAGGGAGGGGAAGGGGCAGGTAACAGGGAAGGGGGAGGAGGTGGAAGTGGCGGCGGAGCAGAGGGGAGGAAGGAAACGGGAGGCAAGGGGTGGGAGGGAGGAGAAAGAAACGGACCCCGCCCTCCAGGAAATTCAGCAGGAAGTCCGGGTCATACCGGTTCGGGTCGAAGTGGGCGCAGCCGCTCTTCTGGCAGACCGAGGGGGGGAGGCGGGGCTTCTGCCGGGCCGAGGGGAGGACGGGGGGCAGGCACGCTTGGCCCGCACCCCTCCGCTCGCTCCCCCTCTTCCCCAAGTATCCTCCCCACCACCTCTCTCATCGCCTCCAGTCCCCTGAGCTGCCTCCTCCGGGAGCATGGGTCGTCAGAGCCTCCCAACCACGCCTCAGCCAGCTCTTCTGGGGCCCAATCCGATCCAAGTTTGGCGTAACGCGATTATCCTGTGCAAGACATTGGCCACGACCATGCCTCTGGCCTTGATAGCATAAAACTCCACTCGTCATGAGATCCGACACCGCGCCTGCGCATTGGCGGGTTGTTAGGAGGCCTGTCCCAATTGTCTGGTATAGTTTTTGTCTAAGAACAGGGCCCCATCCCCCGACGCAATCGCCCTCAGAATTTTGCAGCCCCTTCCAGATCAACTCTCCGGCGTAAACTTCCGGCGTCTAGACGGCTCCTGGCCGAATGCGGCTCCAAGACGTCTACAATCAGGCCCCAGGCTAGCACATGATCTCCAAACAACGTCCAAACTTGTCCTATGTAGATCTCCCCAAATTCCCCCCGAGGCTAAACGAACACCCTCAAGAGCCTCCAGAGGTCCAGGGTCTAAATGTGGAAACGTCCAACACATGTGCGCTCCTCATCCTTCTGCTTCTCCTCCTCCTCCCCCCCTCCCTCCCTCCCTCCATCCTCCTCCTCCTCCGTCCCCAGGATGTCCCCGATGTAACGGCCGCAACTCCCAAGGGGTGGGGCGGGAACGGTGGTCGCGGGCGTCCCGAGCCCGCCCGACCATGGTTTACAGACGCGCGGGACTTCTTCCATCTTCCCTCCGCCATCTCGTCCTCCACGCGCTTTTCCTCCTCCCTGCTCCTCCTCGCCCCACCTCCACATCCCGCCCCCATCCTCGCCTCCTCAATCCTCCAGCCCCTGCCCTTCCCCGACCACACACACACACACACACACCCTATCCCCCCCCATTGTCCTCCCTCGGCAACCTCCAAGCTCCAGAACAGGGGGTCCCAAAACCGTCTGGTGACAATTCACGCGGTGACCTCGGAACCCCAAGGGACCTCACAGCACGATCCGTCACCGCACGGGCTTGGGACCCTGGAAGTCTCGGTCGCCCAAGATGTCTCCTCGGAGAGCGGCCCGAGTCCCCAAACCGTGCGGTGACCTAACCCCCGCTGATTCACCACAGGTCACAGCACCGCCTGGGCCCCCCCGACAGGTCCCCAGAGCCCCCTGCACGCCCGGGCATGGCCAAGAACGCGTGGGCTAACACCCACCTCGATCTCCGACTCCCTTGCCCTTGGCCCCCCGCCCCGCCACTGCCCTCTCCTACGGGGCGTGAAAACGACCACAGCCACTGCTTTTCTTTTGATGCCGCCTTCCAGCCCGCAGCAACAAAGCAGTGGTTGTGGTCATTACTCGTTGAGCTTGGCACCAGGGAAATGACCACAACCACCGCTTCTCTTTCGGCCGGCTGGAAGGCGGCGCAAACAAGAAGCAGTGGCTGTGGTCATTTTCCCGTCCCGCATCTCCTCGCCCCCTCCCTCTCGGTCCGTGCCCCTGCCGAGGCGATCGCCAGGAGGGCGGCGAGCGGGGAGGGGCAGGCGAGGAGGGCCCAGAGGAACGCACCGACCCCCCCGAGAGCCTCGAGGCCGCCCCTGCCCTTCCCCCCCCCCCCCAGGGCCCTGCTCCTCCTGCTCCTGCTCCTCCTGCTCCTGCTCCTGCTCCTGCTGCTGCTCCTGCTCCTGCTGCTGCTGCTGCTGCTGCTGCTGCTGCTGCTGCTCCTCCTCCTCCTCCTCCTCCTCCTCCTCAACCTCCTCCTGTCCCTCCGCGCCAAAAGCTCCTCGCCATTCCCGGCCCAGGGGAGCTTATGTCGCCTGGGCCCCGAGGAGCGCCCGCAGGAGCGACCGAGGACGGAACGGAGGCCCCGCGGAAGTGCTCGGAGGGTCGGGAGCCAGCGCCCTGGCTGCCAGGGGGGACGAGGGCTGCTAAGGGGGAGCCAGCGCCCTTCAAGGGGCCCAAGGACACACAAATAAATACACACACACAAATAAAACTATTCCCTATAGTTTCCCATATTTTCTGGGTTTTTGTCTTCCCGCCCAATTCCCATATGTTCCCATATTTTCTTGGGGATCGACGATTAATTGTGTCTGTGTGTTTTTTCCCCTCCTGAGCTTTGGCTGCCAGGGGGGCTGAGCTGGGGGAAAAAACATCGACCTGGCATCGGCGATGCATCGCCGATAGATCGGCGACGTGCCCCCGGTTGCGAAGACGCACGTCCCCGGGCAGGGTGGCCACCAGGTCCCTGTCGGCGATCCATGGCGATCTGGGGTCGATGCATCCCCCCCTGAGGCTATCTCTCCTTAGCGTCGGCCCTTGTTGACTTTCGGCTCATAACGCTGCTCTCCAGCGGTCGTTCGGGACGATCCGGGCACCCCCAGCACGCCCACGACGAGGCGCAGCTGCTGGAGAGCATCCCGAGGCTGGAGAGCCGCCGAGGGCCGACGAAACCGCCCTAAAGCCTTCAGACTTCAAACCTCGAGCGTCGCCGTCGTCGTCCACCGTTCGTCGTCCCCCCCCCTTGGCCTGTCCACCCCCCAGCGTTGCCCCCGAGGGGAGGCGGAAAGGTCTGGCTCGGGGGGGGGGGGCGCAGGAGAGCCGGCGACGGGGACGGTGCGCGGATCGATCCTTGCAGTGCGCGTACCACTCGAGCTTGACCTCGTGGCTGCTCCTGGCGCGAGCGCTCCGGGGGTGCGAGACGGGAGGGGGCGAGCGCTCCGGAGTCGCGCGTGCGCCACCAGGGGGCCCGCTCGCGCCCATGAGAGCGTGGCGTGAAGGCCGTGGACGCAAGCAACGGGAAACTGGCGAATCAAGCATGCCGGCAAGCAGCGGCGCCGAGGAGGACGAGGGAGAAGCAGGACCACGAGTGCGGGGAGCAGTCAGCGGAGAGCGAGAGAACCCTCCGCATAATCATCACCCCTACAAATAGGCCTCTTTACGAATCGCACCAGCAGGAGGTTTCGAGCAGGACAGACTTGCTAGTTAACGCGCAAGGCTGCCTGCAGAACACCTTTAGGGAGGTAGGTCTCATTTTTCATGGCTGGGGAGGGCAAGCATTGAATCGACGATGCATCACCGACATGGTGGGGCACGGAAGCCCAGGTCGGCGTTGAACGGGTGATAAGGGGTCGATGGTCACCCCCGGCCAATCCGCGAGACACACCTCCTCAGAATAGGCGTCGGCATCAAGCTCAGCACCAAAAACTCGCAAGTGCCGGGAAGTGGCAGGACGTGCCTCTCGCTCTCGTGAGTCCAAGCAGAAGAGGTCAAGCGGGCAGGACTAAGACGCAGGCAAGGCTCGACCACGAAACAGCACTGCGTTGATGCGTGAAGTCATCTACGTGCGCACGTACATACCCAATTCGCCATGCAGGTGGCTGACACTAAACATGGCAGAGTCAGCATCGGCAGCAGACGCAGATGGGTCGACAACAGGAGCAACAAAAGAAGGCGGGGAGATGGGGTGCCAAACCCTGCACACCTCCCTCAAAATCACTTCGTCGACGATCGCTTCGCGCGTCGGCTTGATTTGTCCCGCGAGTTTGGTATTGCAGCCAAGCTCGAGATCATACAGTCGAGGAACTACGTTGCACACGTCGCAAAATATGTGTATATATATATATATATACATACTAGAACCATTGCGCGCGCTCAGGTTCTGGCTAGGCTTGATGTGCTAACTCATGTAATCTCAGTGTTGTCGCTTCTTGCATCCAAGAACTCTCTCGGAGGCCCTGCGCAAGCCTCGGAATCGTATAGAAGGGGAGCTGCGGAAACGCCGAAATCATTAATTCCCCATCGGTATTCAACGATGTGGGGCCCTCAGAGGCTTCCTGGGTTCTTTTCTGGGAGCTGAGGGGGCCTTAGTTGCAATCTGTTAAGCAAAAATAGACAGGGGGCGAACTTGAAAACGAAATTAATTGTGGGATTTCCTGATTATTCAAGTTGCCGTGCCTGGGCTGTGGGTTGGAAGTTTTCTGGATGCAGGCCACGGTATGTTGGGATGCCCCCCGTGGTCTTCGTGCAAAAAAGCAGGGGGTGAATTTGAAAAGCGGATTTCTAAATTGTCCAACTCACGGAATCACGGGATCTCGGTTACTACTGTGGTTTCAGGGGCAGCCAAGAGGACACGAATACGATCCAAGAGAGTGGCACGACAGCGTCAGAGAGTTCAACAGCATTCCCGACAAATATTTGCACGTGACCCTGAAGTCTTGATGCGGCTCGAGGACCTCCTCCTCTCCTCCTCCTCCTCCTCCTCCTCCTCCTCCTCCTCCTCCTCCTCCTCCTCCTCCTCCTCCTCTTCTCCTCTCCTCCTTCTCTCCTGTTTCCTGTGTTCCCTTCTCCTCTTCTCTCGTACCGTCCGCGATCTGCGCAACTGTCGCCACTTTCGTGGACTCCTGGGAGGCCCAGCGGAAGTACGTCCCACGCGGATCACCTCGGGACCTCGCCGCTCCCTGGGGGGCTTGCGATCTGCGCAACTGTCGCCACTTTCGTGGGCTCCTGGGAGGCCCAGCGGAGGTACGTCCCACGCCGATCACCTCGGGACCTCGCCGCCCCCCGGGGGGCTTGCGATCTGCGCAACTGTCGCCACTTTCGTGGGCTCCTGGGAGGCCCAGCGGAGGTACGTCCCACGCGGATCACCTCGGGACCTCGCCGCCCCTGGGGGGCTTGCGATCTGCGCAACTGTCGCCACTTTCGTGGACTCCTGGGAGGCCCAGCGGAGGTACGTCCCACGCGGATCACCTCGGGACCTCGACGCCCCCTGGGGGGCTTGCGATCTGCGCAACTGTCGCCACTTTCGTGGGCTCCTGGGAGGCCCAGCGGAGGTACGTCCCACGCGGATCACCTCGGGACCTCGCCGCCCCCTGGGGGGCTTGCGATCTTCGCAACTGTCGCCACTTTCGTGGGCTCCTGGGAGGCCCAGCGGAGGTACGTCCCACGCGGATCACTCGGAGGTACGTCATACGCGTTTCTTTCAACGCCCCTGTGTTTCCATTTTGTAGATTCGCCGTTCCTCTTCTTGCTGCGCTCTTCTGAAATCACTGCTGGGTGCTCTTCTTGCGTACCGTCCGCGATCTGCGCAACTGTCGCCACTTTCGTGGGCTCCTGGGAGGCCCAGCGGAGGTACGTCCCACGCGGATCACCTCGGGACCTCGCCGCCCCCTGGGGGGCTTGCGATCTGCGCAACCGTCGCCACTTTCGTGGACTCCTGGGAGGCCCAGCGGAGGTACGTCCCACGCGGATCACCTCGGGACCTCGCCGCCCCCTGGGGGGCTTGCGATCTACGCAACTGTCGCCACTTTCGTGGACTCCTGGGAGGCCCAGCGGAGGTACGTCCCACGCGGATCACCTCGGGACCTCGCCGCCCCCTGGGGGGCTTGCGATCTGCGCAACTGTGGCCACTTTCGTGGGCTCCTGGGAGGCCCAGCGGAGGTACGTCCCACGCGGATCACCTCGGGACCTCGCCGCCCCCTGGGGGGCTTGCGATCTACGCAACTGTCGCCACTTTCGTGGGCTCCTGGGAGGCCCAGCGGAGGTACGTCCCACGCGGATCACTCGGAGGTACGTCATACGCGTTTCTGTCAACGCCCCTGTGTTTCCATTTTGTATATTCGCCGTTCCTCTTCTTGCTGCGCTCTTCTGGAATCACTGCTGGGTGCTCTTCTTGCGCACCGCGGGTCCTTCAGAATGCCAGTCAGCACTAAGTGGTCCTGAGTATAATCGCCACATGTATAGAAAGGGTTGGGTACGTCACAGGGTATGGTTGTTCAAGTTCCTCGGTCTTTGAGGTCTCTTGGAGGCGTTCTGGGAGCCTGGAGAGCCGACAGGAGGCTATCTTGGGTTGCTTGGAATCGTCTTGGGGGGTTCTTTTGCGCTCTGGAAACTTCCTGGGATCGGCTTGGGCGGTCCTTGGGCGTTTTGGGGGTCCCCAGGGGCCGGAACGCGCGGTACCAGGAGCGTTCCGCAGATGTTCTGGGGAGGTGTGGGACCCCCCGCAGGGGGGGGGCGTATCTGTTAAACTTGGGAAGGAAAGGGGATCTCTGGAATTCCCTTTTTCCAAGCCGTCCTGTGGTGTTGAGTCCTCGTCTTTAAAAAGACAGCGCCCCGCGTTCCCACTTCTCCTCCTCCTCCTCCTCCTCCTCTTCCTCCTCCGTTCCTCCGTCTCTTTCTCCTCCCATCCCTTGCCTCTGCTCTCCGCATGTCCACCATTTCGGCACATCCTTCAAAAGGTTCGTGGCCCCATAGGGAGCTCCACCGAAGGCCCCAGTGACACAGGCCGCATGCGCCCGACGCCCACTTTGGCACACCCCTCAAACGGCACGTGGCCCCATAGGGAGCTCCACCGAAGGCCACAGGGGCACAGGCCGCATGCGCCCGACACCCCCATTTTGGCACACCCCTCACACGGTCGTGGCCCCATAGGGAGCTCCACCGAAGGCCCCAGTGGCACAGGCCGCATGCGCCCGACACCCCCACTTTGGCACACCCCTCAAACGGCACGTGGCCCCATAGGGAGCTCTACCTAAGGCCCCAGTGGCACAGTCCGCATGCGGCCGACACCCCCATTTTGGCACACCCCTCAGACGGCTCGTGGCCCTATAGGGAGCTCCACCGAAGGCCCCAATGACACAGGCCGCATGCGCCCGACGACCCCATTTTGGCACACCCCTCACACGGTTCGTGGCCCCATGGGGAGCTCAAACGAAGGCCCCAGTGGCACAGGCCGCATGCGCCCGACGACCCCATTTTGGCACACCCCTCACACGGTCGTGGCCCCATAGGGAGCTCCACAGAAGGCCCCAGTGACGCAGTCCGCATGCGCCCGACGACCCCATTTTGGCACACCCCTCAGACGGCTCGTGGCCCCATAGGGAGCTCCACGGAAGGCCCCAGTGACGCAGGCCGCATGCGCCCGACGACCCCATTTTGGCACACCCCTCGAAAGGTTCGTGGCCACATAGGGAGCTCCACCGCCGAAGGCCCCAATGGCACAGGCCGCATGCGCCGTGGCACATTCCTCACGCGGTTCGTGGCCCCATAGGGAGCTCCGCCGAAAACGGTACCCACAACGCGGTGCTCACAACTGCGCATGGTTGGATCCTTCGCTCGGATTTGTTTTTGAAGTTCCTCGGTCTTTGAGCGTTGGAAGCGGGAGAACGTGGAAGGCGAAAAACGTAGAAACAACCACTGGAAATCAATGATTTTACCCTCGTCGGGGAATGCTCTCGAAGCTCTGTTGGACTGCTTTGGGGGCCTCGTCGGGGCTTGTTTGGGGCTCTCAAGGGTCTGGGGTGTGTTGGGGGCCTCTGGGAGGTCCCGGAATCCTCTCGGAGGTCTCTTGAGGCCTCCTGCTCCCGCTCTTGGGCCCATCTTGGGCCTGTTCTGGGGTGGTCAGGAGCTGTCCTGGGCGCCTCTTCGGCAGTCTTGGGGCCTTCCTGGCCCGTTTCACGATTTGAGGTTCTCCGCGCGCTCTCGGGAGGCCGCTCGGAGCTCTCTTGAGGGCGCTTAGAAGCTTTCTGGGAGCCTGGAGAGCTGTCCGAAGGCTATCTTGGGTTGCTCGGGTGCGTCTTGGGCCGTTCTTTGACGTTCTGGGGGCTTCTTGGGGTCGTCTTGGGGCTCCCCGGGATGCCGGGAAACGCGGTACCAGGAGCGTTCCGCAGATGTCACGGGGAGGTGTTGGACCCCTGTTTGGGGGGGGGGGGCGTATTTGCTTATTCTCTATATGTATATATCTATATATATATGTATGTATATATATATATATATATATATGGACGGCCCCCCGCCTCCGCACCCATCAATCGTCTTCTTTTCGTTCACGTTATTCGTCCGTCCTTTTCCGTTCCTTCCTCCTCCGTGTCCCATGCGGTTCTCTGCCCCGTTGTCCTACGTCCTCCTTTCCGTGGTCTCCCTCGCTTGCCACTTTCCCTGTCGGCTGCGGGCGTTTTCTCAACTCTACGCAGAAAGCCCAACGCTTGCAGGGACGCGATCCTCCACAAAGGAAGACCCAAGCTTGCAAGAAACCTTATAATTTCATATGGCCCCTTCGGGCTCCGAATCACAGAAACCATATGAATTCGCAAGTTTCGCGACGTCAGGGTGCCCCGAACTTTATGATGTCATTCAGATTTCTGTGATTTCTGGAATGAGAATCCGAGAAACCTTGTGAGGTCATTGTGGCTTCTTTGGTTTGGGGGGTTTTGGAAGTGTGGAGCCCCGGGGGGCCTCCTGGATGGGTTTCGGTCGGCGCGATCTGCGTGAAGGGTGCGTCCAATGCTCTGATATATGCAAAAGGCCACGACTTCAATGAATCGCCTCTGAGCCGTTCTCCCTCGAAGAGGTGCGTATGATAATATGTCTATGATATATGTGTACATATACACATATGCAGTGAGAGAGACAGAGAGAGAGAGAGGGCGAGAGAGTGCCCACGCCACCGATAGAAGAGCCTGACATATTATCTCATCAACGCTCGACTTGGAAGCGACAGCGAGTCGTTCACGCTGCTGGCGCCCCCGCAATCTCTCAGACATGTCGAATCTTCTCTGAAAGCTATGGCAACAATGCCCGTGAGAAAACAACCTGCCCTCCACCGTATTCTCCGACATAAAGGGAGATATCGCCAAACTTCCGTCACCCCCGTCAGAGAAATCCGCGGTGTTTGCCATAACTGTCGAAGTATTTAAGTATGTGCATAAACTACTTTTGACTCTGCGATGCAGCATCGCAATCGTCATCGTGAAGGTGATAACGAGCACACCGCATCAAGCATCTGCTAGACAGACGGCTCGAGCTTCACAGCATAATCCGAAGTGCACTTCTCGCTCGGCAATGTAGCCACGAAGCCCAAGCATGCCAAGCGGGGCGAGTGTGCCCCATGGCCAGGGCTGAACAAGAGGTCGGGACGAACTTAGCTTGAACATGTGCATGGTACCAGTCGCCCAGCTGGGTAACAACGCATATAAGGACGAAAAGAGACCTTGGGACAATTTTGATTGCGCCAGGATTATGATTTCCCCTCCTTGTCCTCCTGGCCCTCCGTCATCCTTTCCCCGCCCCCCCCTTCTCACTCCTGCCCCTTCCCTTTGCACGGTTACCCGCTGATGTATTGCAACCGCTGCCTACCACTGCGAACTCAGTGGCCGTGTTCCGGCGCGCATGCACTTAGCGCTCAAATGTTCCTAATTTTTCGTGGCTTCCGTTCTTCCGTGACTTTCTGCCGATGCGCCGTGTAGGCGCGGCTTGTTCCAGTCCAGTCCAAGATTATGATTCGGGGCGGCGAGTGTCACCACGAACATATCGAAAGCAAATGGAAAGGAAAAGGAAGGAAGGCTGAGGCTGGTTTGTCCAACCGAACCATTGGATGACCCAGCAACTGAGGTCACCGTAGGACGAAGATACTAACTACCCCTGGCCAGAGCCCTGAGATGCAGCACAGAAAGGACCGTCAGGTGTTGACCACAAGCCTAGCGATGCCAAAAGCATCCCCATCCCCATGACAGACACTTCGCCCTTTCATGCACGAATTTACCATTAGAGAGCAGAGAGCAAGAATAAGGGAAGATGCGGGCGAGCAGTGTGACGAGTACGAGCATAAGGACGAAATTGCAAGAGCAGGATCAGAAAGATCAGGAGGGGTAAGAGGAGGAGGAGGAGGAGACTCTTTCTCTGCAGGCGCGGGCCGACACTCGAAGATCTGTGCTCCCCCGAGCTGCGCATGTGAGAAGCACTGCGGCATCTAAAAACTCCCAGGGCGAGACCCTGGTCGTTCTGTCAGCTGACAATTCTGGCCCCGTCCGTTGTATACAGTGGGAGCTCGGCCACAAAAAACCTCCGCAAGAAACCCAACCCTGAAATCCGCGATTTGTTCAGTGAAAATCCAAAGTTGTCGACGGAAAATCGTCAAGATCTTAGTGGAGGCCCATCGAAATCCAAGAAACCCAGGGCACCCTGGCAGAATCCAATTGGTTTCTTGGCACGCGCCCCCACTGTACCAGGAAGCTGGAAGTACGAAGCATGCGGCGGCCCAGCGCTGGATACACAGAAGCGGAGGACGCGCGTGCGCTGCCAAACGACAGCCGAACGCTAATAGTTGCGACCACGTGTGCGAAAGCTCGTCCATGCCTGCCGCGCGATTCGTATCCAGCTTCCCGATTGGCTAGCCCGAGGGCGTCCGATGCCCTCTCACTGCACGACACTTAGAGGCACGACCGTGACTCGGCGTGACTCGACGGCGCTCTCTCCCCCCTGCGCCCGTGAGAAGCATGCTGATCAAATCGCTGGGCCTGTGGCTGCATGTTGTCCTCTCCCCTCCGTCCTTCCCCATCCCTCCCCCATCCCCAGCGCGCCACACCGACTTCCAGGATGAGCTGACCCTCACCGCCCCCTCCTCCCCCCGCCAGGCGTTTCACCGAATCCCCCTTCTTTTAGGCGTAACTCCCCCCTGTCGCACCACCAAGCCTGCTGTCAGGGCGGGCTGGGCGCCTCGCCTGAAATCCTGCTCAAGCTGCATGACCTCTCGAAGCTTGAAATAGTCAACAGCCGCACGGAGGGAGCAGATGTCCAGTTCCAAATGGGGCTCTCGCCTGGGCGCCGCGCACACTCGTCATGCAGACAATCCAGCGTACAATGATGGTTGGGAGTGGTTTCCATCAAGGGCCTCACGCCCTAGCGCCCCGCACAGTCGTCACACACGCGCGCAGCAGCTACGCGGATGGACGCGGCTCGTGTTCAAGATGGCCTGAATATCGAGGTCGTTCAACACTTACACGGGTGGAAGACGGCTCCTTTGCGCCCCTTGACTCGGAACCAACAGATCTCATGCGAAAGGCGCCCCCGCTCCCGTTCCCTCCATGCTCACCTTTCTTCGTGGCCGCGTTCCCTCCATGTGCAATGAATCTCCTCCCCATCCTCCTCGATCTCACGAGAACGAGGCCCTTTCTGGAGCGCCCTAAGAGGCGGCTGTGCTCCTTCTTCCAACGGCAAAGTGGCCAGACCACCCTTGGCGCTCTGCAGCCCCGGCCGACGCACCTGCCGATCGCGAAGAAAGCCGAGTCGTCCCCGCACGCTCTGGCTGCGGGCAATATTTATGTCCATATCCAGTGCGTCTTGGACTTTCTTGGAAGAGGCGCCGCAAGGCCGAGGCGCACTGGATATGGATAAAAAATTGAGCCTTTTGGAAGCAGATTATAATCCATATCCAGTGCGCCTCATGTTTCTTGGGAAGAGTGTCCGAAACTCCAAGACGCACTGGATGTGGATAAAGACATTGCCCGCATCTGGCATCCGTGTGCGGAGCCGTGCTGTCCGAGCATCCGCACCCAAGCACTCAGAGAGCCTGCAAGGTAAATGCGGCCCTCCGTCCAATACGGAAGGAACGAAGCGCTCTCTGGCCCCGTCATGACATCCGATACACACATTAGAACCGAACTTCCTTGAGTCCTGGCTGCGTGAGGAGAGCGAATCATGCCCAATAAGAAGCACATACGCTCAAAATAAACATATACAAAGATTATGTCGTTGCCCTCCTCCCGTGTACGTTTTGTTGTGGCTGCGTTTGAGGCCATTGAATGAACGACCCATGCTCAAGTGTATCGTCGGTTCCGATGGCTGACGTTACTTCCCTATTCTTATCCCCGGCCCCTATCTCTACCCTCTCACCTTTCCCTCCACCATCCTGCATCAGGGATCCCTCCTGCATCCTCCCTCCTCCTCATCCTCCTCCTCATCCTCCTCTTCCTCCAACTCCTTCTAATACGCATACGCCTTCTCCCTCCTTGAGGTCCTCCCTCGTCCTCCTGCTCCTGCTCCTCCTCATATTCTGACGGGGCACGGCTTAACAGTACTACAGACCTGAAGTATGTAGCATCCACTTTCGCCCACAATCCAAATCATAGTTGAAGCGTTTCTGTGGCACGAACTCATACTGTTCCTCCTCATCCTCCCTCCTTGTCGTCGTCGTCCTCCACCTCCTCCTTGATCACCAGGTCTTAGTCCTCGTCCTCTGCCTCTGGCCCATCTGCCCACCTCGTCAATCCGACGTCCATCATCCACACCCCATGCTCTCTCATCCCGCTTCCCTGTCCATGTCTCCCTGCTCTCCCCATCCTCCATGCCACACTGCGTATGAACGATACCGGGAGAGCGCATGCTGCCTGGGGTTGCATCGCAGCTACAGGGGGTCACCATGCAACAGTTACGGGCCCCGCGAGCAGAGGCGCGCGTACACTACGACATGGAACACAGGAAACTACTCACCAGAAGCAGGGGTATCGTTCCACACCACGTGCTCCTGCTGTCCAGGACCAGCAATGCTCTCTTCTGCCTCCTCATGCCCACCTTCTCAGCCGACGCACTCCCAGGAGCACTCAGGGTGCCAGCTGCTATTGCAGGCCAGCCCGCAGTGTATCCTTCGCGCGCTTGAGGGTACCTGGCGCGCCCGCGGACCCTCCTCTCCCGCGCGTCCTCCCACCCTCCTCCTCCACGTCCTCACTACTCCCTCCCATGATTTCTGGTTCCCCTGCTGGGGTCTTTGTCACGGCGTGGAATCTGGTGTTCACAGTGAGGTGTCCCTCGAAGTTGCCGATTGAAGTATTTGTATCGAGTGCCTGTGATGGCTGCTATCGCAGATGGGGCTCTGGTGAGCCTCAAACACACCCTCCTTCCCCCTCGTAGTTCTGAGCCATATTTATTCGGCCTCTCCCTCCCCTGTCCCCCTCTCCATCTCCGTTTCCCGTTCTCCTTCCCCCGCATGTCCTGTTCTTGTTGGCTCGAATGTGGGGAGAGGGGGGGCATCTGTGCAACTCATCCCCAGCATGCAATATGCTCATCTGGGCCATCTGCCCTGCCCCCCCCCCCCCCACCACACACACACACACACACACACACACACACACACACACACACACACACACACACACACACACACACACACACACACACACACACACACACACACCCGAAGCTCCACGACATACCTCTGATACCTCCGAGTACATACTCCCACCCCTCCATTTCACCCCTCGACCCTGTCTCTGCCACACGCTGGCTCCCTGCATCAATTCCCTCACCAATGCTGGCTCGCATGCGCGCGCGAAAGAACACCGATCGTATATTCACAGCATCCTTTCCGACAACTCCCGCTCCCCCCTCCCCTGCCCTCCCCTCTCAGGCCCACTCCTGAAGCCAAGCACACCCTCCCCTTCCAAGTTCCAGGCTCCCCGCGGCACGTCTCAAGCCCTCCCTCCACCCCTGCCACCCCGCCGCCCACAAGCCCCCTCAACCTCCCATCCCACGAGATCAGGAAGACACCTCAAGGGAGGCAGGGACAGACGAGGAGGGGACTCGGGAGAACGAGGAAGGAGAGGATGGGATGCGGTGGAGAGGGGGGGGGAGAGTAGGCGGACGAGGTGGAGGCGGAGGAGAGGGAGGGGAGGGGGAGGGGGCAGGTCCGCCCTCCTTTCCCAAGCACTCCTTCTCCCCCAAAGCTGGCATGTCCTTCGCACTGTCACGCACGCATGACAAAGACCACTCACGGCCACACAGCGGCATCCAGGATCCAGAGAACGCGAACGCGGTCCGTACCCACGGCGGCGTGCACGCCATGCACACGCACCGCATGCGTGGTTGGACTGTCGCGTGCGCACCATCGTGTCGAATCGCCGTACCCCGTCCGCGGCAGGGGTGTCGAGCAAACCCACTTGCATACTGTCTAGCTGTGTGATGGATCGACCCCCCAGTCCTGCCTGAGCATGAGCCAACATGTCCACGGGGGAGGTAGAGAGGAACGATAGGGGAGGTGGATACATGAGGTGGGACGAGCACGGGGGCTAAATACGAGTGAACAGGAGTGAGGAGAGGGAAACGGGAGAAGGCGGGAAGGTGATGGGCCTGAGCGATGAAGTACGAGGCAGGAGGAGGAAGGAGGGGGGAAGACGCCCCAGGCAAAAAAAAGAATGGGGAAACCAAGAGATACATATACCGCTACTTCCGGGACCACACCTGGGGTTGGTTCTGGCCAGAATCTTAAGGCGAATCCAGCGTTGGCGACGAGGCCCTTCGAGGCGGCCCACAAAGGCGAAAACGAGGCAAGGGTACTGGTATCCGTGCATTTTCCTCTGAGGGGGAGGACCTTTGCACACCCGACATGGGTACGGCAAGCAAGGGTACGATGCCCAACAACGAGTGCTGCCCAAAACAGACAACGGCCGCTGTTGGGCAGGTGGCCTTCTGTCTCAAATGGACAACGTCCGCAACGACGCCGACAAGGGCTCCTGTCCAGAACGGACAAGGAATGATTCGCGACTTTTGTATCCGTTCTTTCCGTACTTGAGCAGGGACCGACCGTCCCGGCATTCCTGTAGTCCTACCACGAAATGTTCTTAGAACGCAAACATGTTCCAATGACCAAAAAATGTTCTTAGAACATAAGCCCGATGTGTTAAAGCAAAACAGCTCCAGCCAGAAATGTTCCAAGAACATGTTGTAAAAAACACCAAAGGGTTCTTAGAACACTGCTTGGTAGGGCTATAGGCGCGCCAGGACGCTTCGCGACTGCTTGACGAGAGCCAGACCCCGAGGGGGCCCTGGGCCACACGCAAATAAATACACACAAATAAAATGATTCCCCATATTTCTCCATAGTTCCTGGGTTTCTGTCTTCCCCCCCACCTCCCATATTCTCCTACATTTTCCTGGGATTCGACGATTAATTGTGTCTGTGTGTTTTCCTCTCCTGATATAGGGGCGCGAGGACGCTTCTCGACTGCTTGACGAGAGCCAGACCCCGAGGGGGCACGCCGCCGGCTCAGCAGCGCGGCGTCCCCGAAGCGCTGCGGGGAGGCCGCGGCCAGCGCGGCGAAGGCGCCCGCGGCGTGCCCCTCCGCAGGCTCCTCCTGCCGCGCCGCCGGCTGCGCGACCGGGGCACCGCCAGTCAGAAAAAAACACGCAAGTCTGTGGGGGAAAACACACACACAAAACAAACAACACAACACACACATAATACACATATTGTGGGAAAAAACACAGACACACACACACAAAAACACACACACACACACAAACACACACACAACAAACACACACACACACACACACTGTGGGAACAAAAACAGACTGTGGGAACAACAAAAACACAATGTGGGACAAAAACAGCGGTGGGAAAAAAAAACACGGGTGCTGCCATGGGGAACGCTGCTTCAGGAACGAGTGGGCTTTCCAGGCCCCAGCGAGCTTGGGCCACAAATTGGCCACGCGCCGAGGGAGCAGGCCGGAAGCCAACGGCTTGGCCGTGCGGTCGGTAACTCTTGAGTAGCGCGTCGCTGCGGCGGCCCCGGCGGCACGATGTGCCCAGCGAGTGGATAGCGTGCCGCGCGTCGCTCTGCGGGGCGGGAGGCGGGAAAGGCTCGGGACGTTGACGCTCGGGGACGTCGCTGTTCAGATGTGGCATATGGGGATGCGGGGCTCTGCCCAGCCAACGGGGAACGAATCACGACAGAAACATGTAAATTTTGAAGGGTCCGCGCTGACCTTTTGGATCGGCACTGGAGCCCCTGGCAGCGCCTTCAGCGCTGCTGATGGCATGCTACGCGCGCCAGGGAGGGGGGTCCAGCGACGACCAGGACATCGCCGGTCAGATATGGGGATACGGACGTGAACTGTCCCATAGCGTGTCGCGGTGGCGGTCCCGGCGACACGCTATGCCCCGCGAGCGGATAGCGTGTCGCGCCGCTCCATGGGGCGGGAGGCTGGGAACGGCTCGGGATGTGGTGCTCCTGCCAGTCATCGTGCAACATTTAATTGCGCAAGCACTTATACTTTCGGAGATCCGCGCGGATTTCTTGGATCGGCGTTGGACCCCCTGGCGGCGCCTCTGGCGCCGCCCCTGGCAAGCTTTGCGCGCCAGGGAGGCGGCTGCAGCGCAGATCCGATCCGCGGACCTCCGAAACTTTCTGGTCAGGAGCTTTTGCACAGCGTGTCGCTGCGGCGGCCCGCGAGCGGATAGCGTGTCGCGCCGCTCCGCGGGGCGGGAGGGTGGGAAAGGCTCGGGACGTTGAGGCCTGGGGACGGCGACATGGACAACGCGTCGTGCCGAAACGTTGTGGGCCAGCACCGGCGGAACGACACGCTAAGTCAAAGTTCCCGACCGCATGGGGGTGCGGGGCTCCTGCCAGTCAGAGGTGCAGGGCGGGGCCCCCTGCCTCCCCCACACCCGTCCTCCGGCAATGCCAAGCAATGCCAAGCGCTGCGCTCATGTAATAGGAAGATTCCCCCCAATTGGGGTCGCGCCGGGTTCATCAACATGTGAAGGTCGCCTCAGCGCAGTGCACATTCTGTCTAAAAATTCGCCAGAGTTTCATGGATGGAAAGCGGGTGGTTTTCAACATGTGGCTCTCGCCCTAGCGCCGCGCACATTCGTTTTAACACATTGCAAGAGCTTCACGAATTGAGGGCGGCTCGTTTTCAAAATGTGGCTCTCACCTTAGCGCCGTACAAATTCGATTTAAGCATTTACAAGAGTTTCACTGATTCTCACGGTAACGTACCAGAAACGGCGATTCGGAACGATTCAGGACTGTCAGGGCGTTACAGTGACGTTGGTTCGCGGTTCTGAAGACCCAGGAATGGTGTCCTGGCACGATTCAGGATGGCCAAGACGTAGCTGTCAGGTTCACTCGTGGCGTTGAAGTCCTGAGAACGGTGTTTTGGCACACGGTTGTCCCCCAACGGAGCAATCCCCAGTGGAAATGACCCCCTGCAGGGGACTGTGAAGAGGGATCTTGGAGGGAGGGTGTATTTCATCATCGTTGATGAATCTTGGGTTTACACTTGTCCTCCTCCTCTTCCTCCTCCTCCTCCTCCTCCTTCTCTTCCTCCTCCCCCTCCCCCAGGTTCGGCATCGACGATGTATGGGATATGGGATTCCATGGTCCAGGGGAGGGATGGAGTCGGAGCGCAGACACTTCGGATGCAATTCTGGACGCACGGCGCACGGGACCCGACGTCGTGCGAAGGGAAGAGAGGGGGCGAGGGAGAGAGGAGGGATCGGGGGGGAGGCACGAGAGCAAGGATTGGGGATCGATCGAAGATTTTGGACGCGTGGGGCCCTGTGTGGGCTTCTGGGGGCCTCCGGCGGCCTCTGGGGCGCGGACACCTCCGTCGACTTCTGGAGACCCCAAGAGGAAGAAGGGGGCAGGCAGGAGCCAGAAAGGAGGATGGAGGAGGGCGGAACGAGGAACGCTTGAGAGAGGAGGTGGGAGGGACGACCAAGGCAGGGTGAGAAAAGTAAACAGAAAGGCGAGCGAAAGGCACGGAACGGGCGCGCACTCTGCAGAGCCAGGTCACGAACTGTCCTCCACGAGGTAAGTGAGCGGCACCTCCACGTTCGCTATGCCTCGCCAAGATCCTGGTTGGGCGCGCGGCGCAGGGGCGGCCGGCATCGGAGAAGAGTTCCGCCAGAGTCCCCAATTGCCAGGGCCCGACGCCCTGGCACTACATCCCTCAGTCGGCAGAGGCGGCATGGGGTACAACTTATGGCATGCAGCTTGCGGTGCACAAGCCATGGTGCAGGAAGCTGATGGGGCGCAAGTCGCATGATGCAGCCTGTGCGGTACATCCTACGGCGTGCAGCCTCATGGGGCTCAACATTCGGACTGCAACTTGCGGGGTGCAACCTACGTAGTGGAACTCATGGGGCACAATATGAAGGACTAGAGTAGAACAGTACCAGCGCGCTTAGGTCATACTCGAGCGCATTATGCAGCATATGTTCCATGCGCAAACACATGGGTGGCCAAATTCATAGACCCCGCACAAAAAGACCTCACGAGTCTTCAAGACTACCACCAAGAGAGCCCTAATCCCGCCCCCAGAGGGCTTGAGAAACTTTCAGGAAGCTGCGCGCACTAGTGACAGTATTGGGACTTGCTATGGCTTCTGGGGCGGCCTTGGGCTCTTGGGGCTATTGAGGATGCCTTGGGACGTCGTTAGACCCCCTCGAGAGCCTCTTGGGGCCCCTTGGGACTGTTCCAGGATCGCCTTGAGACAGTCTTGAATGACGGGCTGTGCTTGGGGCATCTGGGAGCCGCATGATGCGCTCTCGAGGCCTCCCAGTATCCTCGGTGTCCTCCCAATGCTGACCTCAAGACGATTCCATCGTGAGACCCTCTCTGACCCTAGGAAAACTGAAACATCCAGGAGGGCTGTCCGAGGAACTTCCCTTTGACTATCCTTTAAACGCATTTAGGGCCGTCATGGGCTGGATTGGGCTCTCGGAGCACTGTTTGAGGCATCTTGCGCCTGGTTGCCCCCTCGTGGGCCATCTTGGGGGGAGGGGAAGGCGAACGCGGAAAGGCCAAGACGGGGTGTGCGAAGAAACCACAGAAGGGGTCTGCCTCAAGTGCGGGTTCACGCAACTAGTTCCCCGTCTACCATGTCATGCCTTGTAAATATGTAAGAATGAGAACTAGGAGGACGTGCGATGTCGTGCTCGCATATACGAAGAAAACACGTTGACGTGAATATGAGGCATGCGTGGATATTCGAACCAACGATGGGAGATACACCAGCGCAACTGCGCAATGAAACTGGAGGCTCAAAAGTACCGTGGAGGAGCGCGGGTGCGGATTGTCTGAAACAGCCATAGCACCATGTGTTCAATAATCGCAATGTTCACAACTGGGGAGATTGCAACTCCTCCCTGATCCCAGAGGGGGGGAGGGCTTGACTCACAAAGACACGCGGCACGGGGGGAGGCGAAGGCAGCTCGAGCACACAACGTGCCAAGGGAAATCGCTCGACGCCTTCCCATGCGAGCGTGCGGAAGGATCGGAGACGATCGATAGGGCACCAAATACTGTCGAACAAATGAAGAATGCTGGCGCCAAGCAAGTCTTCGATTCTTCAATGTCTGAAAACACGGAACAACGTAAGGATGCCTTCGCCAATTTGGGTTTCAGGGTAATACACCTACCCCTTGGCGTGTTCTCGGCGTGTGAGATGATTGCCCCACCCCAGCCCTTCCTCAAGGAGCCCAGTCCAACCAATTTGGAGGACGGGTCCCACTTATTTTTCTTGGCCCGAAAAGCTCCAACGCGCCCACAGTTCGCCCCAAAACGCCTCATGACGGTCGACAAGCGCTCCAGGACGCCCCAAGGTACGCCCGAGAAGACCCCGCACAGCCCAGAGGCTCCCAGAACAGCCTGAGAGCCCAAGGGAACGCCAAGAGGGCGCCAACAGGCACACATCAGTGATGCCAATCTGTGAAACACTGCCTCAGAGCGCGCCTCACCGCGCGGCGGCGTCGTCGTCGCTACACCTGGGCGGCTCCAGAGGCCAACCCCTGACCTGGGCGCCGCAGACGGCCCGAGAGCGCGTCCGTGGCAAGAACGATCTTCGCAAACACTCAGAGCACGTCCCACTCCGCGCCAGAGTTTTGGACGCCCGAAATGGGTACGGAAAGAATGGGCACAACGCCCAACAACAAATGTTGTCCCAAACCAACAGCGGCCGCTGTTGGGCAGGCGGCCTTCTGTCTCGAATGGACACAGGCCGCGGCGGCGTGGACAGCGAGTCCTGCTCAAAATGAACAAGAACTGCTGTTGGGCATCGTACCCGTTCTTTCCGTACCCATTTCGGGCATCCAGAAGAGTTTCTTCTGCTCGGTGAAGGCCGATCAAGACTGATCGCGATGCGAGACAAGAGCCATTTGGACACCCTTCTTTAAAACATGTTCAATTGAAATGAGTCGCTACTGGGGAAACCAAGGAGTGCGGATACCGCTGCTGCAGGGGCCTCTCCCCGAGTGCGCTCTGACTGGAACTGCAAGGAGGATCCAGCCGTGGCGACGAGCGCGCCCCGGGAGTCCCCTAAGCGCAGCAACGAGGCAGGGGTAGCAGTATCATATTGGTACAGTGCCGTTTTTAATACATGCTCCGCGTGCGGATCATGTATCAAAAATTCAAGGGTTTAGTATTGAAAACAACGATGAGTTCATGCATAAATCTATTCATAAATTAGTCATGCATTAAAATCCCATATGTTTAAACAATCCTGTGTATTAAAAACTGCCCTGTACCCTTTCCTCCTCGAAGCCGCATCGCGCGATCGCTCGACCCCCAGGGAGAGCGGTGGCGGGGCGAGCGCG
>CAUYUJ010005891.1:899781-949073 GCA_963575745.1 Prorocentrum cordatum
TAACCCAGAGGCAACACCGTGAGACTGATACATGTGGTATGATCTCCTCCACTGACGTGCCCGAAGAAAGGACAGAAAGGCGTAGCGTACTGACTTCATGGTGTTGGATGGGCGCGCGATATGGGATTTCCCTGATGAGCACCCTGGGATGTCCCCGCCTCGGGAAAGCAGGGGGGCGTCCCTCGAAGCCATGGCCAAGGCTAGAGAATCCCGCCGTGTGGGAGCGGATCGGAACGGTGGGGGAAGGGTCCTTGTGGAGCCAGGCTTCCAGCGTTTGAGTCATGCGTGCATCTTCCATGTATCAGCGATGGTGAGCTATCCAGAGCCAACCTCCACAGG
The DNA here is from genome assembly GCA_963575745.1 of Prorocentrum cordatum. Classification (NCBI taxonomy): domain Eukaryota; class Dinophyceae; order Prorocentrales; family Prorocentraceae; genus Prorocentrum; species Prorocentrum cordatum. The sequence goes on from CAUYUJ010005891.1 coordinate 900,121, forward strand.
GGGGGAGCATGACCAGATGTGGCAACGCTACCGACTGGAATCCTGCTGTCTTCTCTCGCATTCATACCCAACCTCTTCCTTCTCCTCCTCCTCCTCCTCCTCCTCCTCCTCCTCTTCCTCCTCTTCCCCCTCCGCCTCCTCCTCCCTCCTCCCCAAGTCCTCTCCTCCTCTTCCTTTTCCTGCTGCTCTTCCTTCTCCTCTTCCTCCTCTTCCTCCTCCGCCTCCTCCCCCTCCTCTTCCTCTCCCTCCTCTTCCTGAGAACGCTAGCACGGTGTGTGCGCCCGCGCGCTCCACTGCTCACCCCCGGGACACTCAAGAACCGGTCGCCGAACACGAGAAAGCGCCGGCCCAGCCCAGCCCACCCGGCCGGCCTGCGCCTCGGCCAAGGGTGGCGCGCGACGCCTGCGCACGCTCCTGGCCCAGCGCGGCTCGCGGCTGGCGGGCGGTGGCGCTGTGGAGCGCCACGCCCAGCTGACCGCCCCCAGCACTGCGCCAAGGTGCTCGCCAGCGCCGAGGCGCGATCCCCTCGTCCAGCTGCTCCGCGAGGGGCCGCGCGCCAGCTTCCGGAGCTGGCGCAGCGCCGCCCTGGAGTGCCGTCCCCTGATCTCCAGCTCTGGGTGCAGCATCGGCCACGGGGTTTCGTTGCTGCTTGTCGGCCTCGGCGGCCTTGCTGGCAGGGCCGTCGCGCTTGGCTGCCGCCGCCAACGCCTCGGCGTCCCCTGGCGGTGCGTACCGAACGGTAACGTCCAGGAAAAGGCGCGGGCGCCCGGCGTGCTGGGCCTCGAGATCGAAGGTCGCTTCCTCGCGGCGAGAGTCCCTAGGGCAGCCGCAAGCGACGCCAGGCCCACGCTGCTCGTAAGTCGTGCCGCCAGCGTTACAGCCAGCGCAGCGCCAGGCACAACAGTCCCACGCGGGAGCGTGGACCTGGCGGGCCGCGCGAAAGCCGCACTCGGCTTATATGCCCTCCCACACATCCTCCACGTCCTTGCTGCGTGCCATGGCACTCCCGCCGCAGCAGCATCGAATGGCGTTATGTCCCTGCCTGCAGAGCGGCGCTCCGCAAAGCCGGCCGGCCCACGGGCCAGTGTGCCTCCTCCGCCTCTCGTCCTCGTCCTCCTCCTCCTCCTCCTCCTGCTCCTGCTTCTTTTTGACGTTGCGCAGACATGGATTGGAGATCAATGCGTTAGACCTCTTCCTCCTCCTCATCCTCCTCATCCTATATCCTGGCCCTCCCGTTTCTCCTTCCCTCCTCCTATTCCGCCTCTTCTGTCCACCTCCCCTCTACTGTTCGCCTCTCCTCTTCTCCTCCACCTCCCCCTCCGCCTCCCCTCCTCCTCCGCCTCTCCCCTCCCCTCCTCCACGGCCACCGCGCACCGCCACCCGCGCAACGGGCCATCACAGCCACACCGCGGCAAGCCTGGGGACAGAGTGGAGGGCTCGTCCTGGCGGGTCCGTGTCGATTGCGAGTGTACAATTCTACCCCATGCCTTGGAGGCTGGTGGTCAGGGCAGGGAGGCCGTGACACGAGCGAGCGAGCGAGGGGGCGGGAGCGGGAGCCTGGCTGCCCATACACAGCAGGCGCACAGGACGGACAGCGAGGAGGCGAGGAGGAGGCGCGCGATGATTCGACACCGAGGGCCACTGGAGTTCCAAGACATTGCGACCTGGAGACACCCACAGGGCACGACGACGGGACGTACGTCAACAAAAAGCCCGGTGGACCAGAGCAGGAGCTCGGCAGCACCAGCACCACGCACGAGAAGATGTCGCCGAGCACGGACTGGCAAGGGGAGGGGATGATGGTTCGTCATCCTGCCCCCTCCTCCCGCCTCCCGCCCTCACTGATCCTCTTCATCTTGATCATCATCGTACTCCTCTCGCCTTCCTTCCCGCTTCACCTGGGCACTTCCTCCCATCATCTTCCTGCTCTTGCCCCTGCTCCTCCTAGAACCTCCTCCTTCTCTTCTCTGTACCTCCTCCTCCCCTCCACTTGCTTACCCTGCCCATCTGTCTCCTCCTCCTCCTCCTCCTCCTTCTCCTTCTTCTCCTCCTCCTCCTCCTCATAATCATCACCATCACCTTCATGAACACCCTAAATCATGCCCTGCATCATCAACATCGTGGTCGCCTTCCTCATTCGCATAAACATCACATTGTCATACCATGCCGATCCGCAGCTGCTTCGCCATCCATTTCCTCATTCTCTTCCGCGGCCTACACCAGATCATCGTCAGCAACAGCAACATCAACAACATTGTCATCACCATCACGTTGATCCTGCCTATCCGCCTTGTCCCCATCCCTCATCATGGACACCTTCGTGCTGCTACACATCATGATGAACACCACAATCCTGATCCTTCTGTGTTGCGATTACCTGTGCCTGTTCACTATGTTAGTTCTGCCCCCCTTATGTTCCTGCTATGCATCGTGCTCCTGAGCCTAGTCACTCTCCCGCAACTTCTGCTACTCATATGTTTCTGTTTCCTGGCCATCCTCCTCCCCATCCCCTCCACACCCACGCCCGCTACTCCTCCTGCTCTTCCTCTTCCGCCTTCTCAAACGGAAGCTCTTCCACCCCGTCTTCACAAATCATCCGCCATCACCCGTCATCTTCTGCATCCCTCGTCCTACTCATGCTCGTTATCATGGTCATACCTGCCACCGTGCCTCAAAATACACCGGACTGTACCGAGGCCCCGTGCAAGTCTGGACACAACACAGCGTGGACCGTGAGGGTATGGAGAGCGGCATGTGAGGCGCAACCCACGCGATGCAACGTATACTTACAGCACCACCGTTCGGGTGATAGTAAGGTTGTCGGCTAAGCGCCAGATTAACCATAGGCAAGAGTGATCTTTGGTGCGCGACTTTCAGGGGCCGCGGGGAGGCCGCATCGGAGCGCGCAAGCCGGGGCTATCGCATTGCATTCAAACATCTGGGGACCCCAATGCGACCGCACCGAGGTCACTCAGGCGAAAGGTCACGCTTACATATCCCCGAGGTTGGGAAGCGGGAACAACCTTCGGATTACGAGCGGCGTCGGGGCGTGTCAGGTGGGCTATCCGTCTTTCGATGCCCCAGTCTAGTGGGCTCACTGTCTGTGTCCACCGACCCCACCGCCAAATTATCAACCGACGCCTCCACGCGCAAAGATTACCATCGATGTCTGTTGATAGTTGTATCGATCTAGCGGTCAATATGTCCCTCACTCATTACCCATATACCAACGGGATTGTGTCAGTCGGTCTCACTGACAATCTTACGCTGTGTATCTCGACATCAAAATCAATACCCAACTTTCGAAAAATATACATAGCCGTACCCCTAACTACCGATTCTCTCGATCGACCGGTATCACTACCCATCACTGTCACTGTCCATCCACCCACCCCAAAATTCACCGAGTGGTTTCACTATCGGACCATCTCCAGACGGGACAACCACAAAACAACGACGGGGACACCGCAGGATGCCCGCCTCACTAATTATATATCGACACGGGCGGAACAACAACGGAACGACAGCAGGGCAACCCCGCTCAATATCCTTCGATCGGTCAACCTATGGCATACCGGCGGCACTGTCGATCGACATGCTATTTGCATGCTGGTCTGACAAACCATCGATCTCAAGTGCTATCGATGTCACAATCACTTTGTAAATCGATCTCACGATGTATCTATCTATATATCTATCTATGAGAGAGCGCGTTTCACGGGAGCTTGTCTTGGGAACGTTCGGCGGCGCGTTTCGAACCTGGGGGTTGGCCCCCCCCCTCCCCGCTAGCCCCCCCCCTCCCGAACCCGCCCTCTTCCACCACCACCACCAGCACAAACCACAACACCACCGCCACCACCACCGCCACCACCACCACCACAACCACCACAACCCACCACCACCACAACCACCAACATCACCACAAACCACTACACCACCACCACCACCACCACCACCACCAAAAACGCCACCACCACGAGCACCATCACAACCCACCACCACAACCATCACCACAAAACACCACACCGTTACCAACACCATCACCACCACCGCCACCACCACAACCATCACCACCACCCACCACCACCACAACAAACCAGCACACCACCACCACAACCACCACCACTACCACCACTACCACCCACCACCCACCACTCACCACCACCACAAGCACCGCTACAAGCATCAGCACCACCACCAACACCACAGCCGAGCACCACCACTACCACCACCACCACCACCACCACCACCACCACCACTACAAACCACCACACCACCACCACCACCGCCACCAACCATACGACCACCACCACCACCTCAACCCACCACCACCACCACCAAACCATCAAACAACCACTACCACCACAGCATCACCACCACCAGCACCACAAACCGCAACACCACCACCATCACCACAACAACCCACCACAACCACAACCACCACCACCACAACCTACCACACCACCACCACCACAAACCACCACAACCACCACCACCAACACCGCCACCACCACCACCACCAGTACCACTTCCATAAACCACCGCGACAACCACCACCGCCACCACTACCAACACAAACCACCACACCATAACTACCACCACCACCAAAAAACCCACCACCACCACCACAAACCCACCACCACCACCACAAACCACCACCACACCACCACCAAACCACCACCACCACCACCACCAACACCACCACCCACCACCACATTCACCACCACCAAAACAAACCACCATACCACCACCACCACAACCACCACCACCGCCAACACCACCACCACCACAGCCCACCACCACGACCACCACCACAAACTTCCGCACCACCACCACCACGACCTCCACCACCGCCACCAGCACCACCCACCACCACTGCCACCACCACCACAACAAACCACCACCACAACCACCACAACCACCACCACAGCCACCACCACCACAACCACCACAACCCACCACCACCACATCAACCACTACCACCACCACAACCACCACGACAAACCAGACCACCACCACCGCCACCACCACCACCACCGTAAACTACCACCTCCACCACCAGAAACCACCGCACCACCACCACCACCACTGCCACGACCACCACCACCACAACCTGCCACCACAACCACCACACCAACCACCACCACCACGAATCACCATAACACCACCACCACCACCACCGCCAAAACCACCACCACCACCTCAGTCCCTCAGAGAGGCCCCAAGAGACGCCCAAGAGGCGCCCAGGAGGCTTCACAGATGCCCTTCAGAGGCCCCCGAGAGCCATCCGACGAGACCCCAGGAGGCATCCATCAAGACTCTGACCCAAAACCAAGGCGCTCGCACACTCGTGCCAGCCGTGCACCGCGTCTCTTCGCGAGGGGTGGAGGGTCGCGCTGGTCGCGGGCGCGCTCTCGAGGGGGCTGACGCTAGAGTTTCAGAGCGGCGGCGCGGTCGCCATCCAGAGCCGAGATCAGCTGCGCACGCCCGTGATAGCAGCATCCAGCGCGGACGCGGAGCGCCGAGCGGACCGCCGCGCATCTGAGAGGGAGCGCGCAGCGGACCAGCGCGCCATTCAGGACAGCCGCAAGGCCGCCAGGCGGAGCAGATGACTGCGCGCCCATGCGCGCTGCCCCTGCCATAGTGCAGGGCGCACGGAGCGCGCCCGCCGCGCGCCCAGATCCTCTGCGGAGGGCGCAGCACGGTTGCCCCCGCCTGTTTGCTTCCCTGCGCATGCGACCACCACCACCACCGCCAGTCTCTCGGCGCGCCTCCTCGCCTCTTGGGCTCTTCTTGGGCCATCTGGGTTTGGTTCGGGGGGGCCCACCCCGACCAAACTTGGTCGGTGTCGGCCGTCTCGCTCGGGACATCCTTACGAAAACGGCCGGGCCTCTCCGGGGCTGGCTTAGGGCTCCCTTGGCTCTCTTGGGCGGTCTTGGAGGCCTTCTTAGATCCCCTCGGGGCCCTCTTGGGCCCCTCTTGGGCTCTTATTGGGCCATATTTGGGCTCTTTTTGGGGAGCCCACCCCGACCAAACTTGGTCGGTGTCGGCGGTTTCGCCTTGGGCATCCTCACGAAATCGGCCGTGCTCCCCTGGGGCTGTCTTCGGGCTCTCTGGACTCTCTTGGGTCGTCTTGGTGGCCTTCTTAGACCCCTCGGGGCCCTCTCGGGCCCTTCTTGGGATCTTACTGGGATATGTTTGGGTTTCTTTTGGGAGCCCACCACGACCAAACTTGGTTGGTGTTGGCGGTTTCGCTTGGGAAATCCTCACGAAATCGGCCGTGCTCCCCTGGGGCTGTCTTCGGGCTCTCTTGGCTCTCTTGGGTCGTCTTGGTGGCCTTTCTTAAACCCCCTCGGGGCCCTCTTGGGCCCTTCTTGGGATCTTACTGGGTCATCTTTGGGCTCTTTTTGGCGAGCCCACCCCGACCAAACTTGGTCGGTGTCGGCGGTTTCGCTCAGGAGGTCCTCACAAAATCGACCAGGCTCCCCTGGGGCTGTCTTCGGGCTCTCTTGGCTCTCTTGGGTCGTCTTGGAGGCTTTCTTAAACCCCTCGGGGCCCTCTTGGGCTCCTCCTGGACTCTTCTTGGGCCATCTGTGAGCATTTTTGTGGCGGCCCACACCGATCAAACTTGGTCGGTGTCAGCGGTGTCGTTCGGGACATCCTCACGAAAACGGCCGGGCCTGTCTTCGGGCTCTCTCGGCACTCTTGGGTCGCCTTGGAGGCCTTGATAAAACCCCTCGGGGCCCTCTGGGGCTCCTCTTGGGCTCTTCTTGGGCCACCTGTGGGCATTTTTGGGGCGGCCAACCCTGATCAAACTTGGTCGGTGTCAGCGGTGTCGTTCGGGACATCCTCACGAAAACAGCCGGGCTCCTCTGGGGCTGTCTTAGAGCTCTCTTAGCTCTTGTTGGCCGTCTTGGAGGCCTTGTTAGACCTCCTCGGGGCCCTCTGGGGCCCCTCTTGGGCTCTTCGTGGGCCAAATTATAGCCGCTATTGGGGGTCCCACACCGAACAAACTTGGTCGGTGTCGGCGGTTTCGCTCGGGACGTCCTCACAAAAGTCGACTAGGCTCCTCTGGGGCTGTCTTGGGGCTCGTACGTAGATGTGCACCCGTTGAGTATGTGTACATGTATCGTGGATGTGTGAAAATGTACCATAACCTATGTGTGTATACACCATATATGTATGCAGTGCGTATGTATATGTGTGGTATATGTGTATGTATATGTATCGAGTTTGTGTATGTATAGATGTGTCATATATATACATATATAAATATATTTGCAAATCTATACATACCTATAGATATGTCCATGCATATATATATAAAAATGTATGGGTAGGAATCGAACCTGCATGTGTAAATGCATCGCGTATGTAAGTGTATACCTATGTGTGTATGCATGGCTTATGTGTATGTGTAGATGCACGGTATATGTATATGGATATGTATCGTATCACATATGTACGCGTGTGTATCAGATGTGGGTTGTGCATGGTTGTGAACTCTATATGTGTAGGCACGTGTGTACCATACGTGTGAATGGATATGCCGATGTGCGTGATATCTGTACATGTATAAAGTGTGTATGTATGTGTGTGCGTACATGGTATATGTTTACACTGTATGTACATGTATACACACATACCTGCAGTCACATTTGTATATACTAGTGTGTGCAGACGTGCACGTAAACATGTGTGCACGTGCATGTTGCATATGCACATTGTATAAATAGCTATGCGTATGAACATGCATACACATATACATATACTTTGCTAGCGTATATGTATAGCCGTATGTATTATATATACACTCTTGCAATCACACGTTTATGTATGCTTATGTGTGCCACATGCATATGGTTCACGTATGACTATAGGCGTGCAATTGTACGTGTGCAAATGTTTAACGATCTGTATATGTATATACAAATACACATATAGATACTACGTACACGTGCATGTTATACATATACATGTAAACGTGTGTATACATCTTATATATCGCCGATCTGGAAATCCATGTGTGAGATACGGACTTTGTATATACACATTGTATATACACGTGTACATGTAGGTGTATCAAATGTATGTATGTATACACCTATACAAGTCCATACGTGCCAATGAATGCCTTTTCCTCATCCTCCTCCCCCTTCTCCCTCCTTTCACTTCCCTTTCGTTTCCGATCGTGACACACAGGCGAAGTGAACTGGTACCGAACCCTGCACCTTACGGACCCCCCCCGGGGGTTCGAACCCAAGGAGGAGGGAAAGCCGACGACGACGACGTCGACGACACGACAGCGGCGGCGCCGACAGCGAAGACAACAACGACGACGAGGACGCGCCGACGACAACGACGACAATGCCGAAACCGACGCCGACGCCGACGCCGACGCCGACGACGACGCCGAGCACGATGCCGACGACGCCGACGCCAACGCCGACGACGCCGAGCACGATGCCGACGCCGACGCTAACGCCGATGCCGACGACGACGACGACGCCGACGAGCACGACGCCGTGCACGACGCAGACCACGACGCCGACGCTGACGCCGACGCCGACGACGCCGCCGACGCCCCCGCCGCCGACGACGACGCCGTCGACGCCGGACGCCGAGCACGACGCCGACGCGGGCGACGACGCTGACGCCGAGCACGACTCCGAGCACGACGCCGAGCACGAAACCGACGACGCCGTTGCCAACAACGACGCCGACGACGACGCCGTCGCTGGCGCCGACGCAGAGCTCAATGCCGAGCACGACGCCAAGCAAGACGCCGACGACGACGACGACCGCGCCGACGCTGACTCCTAGGCGAAGCACGACGCCGACGCCGACGTCGACGTTAGCGACGACGACGACGCCGAGCATGACGCCGAGCACGACGCTGACGACGACGACGCCGACGACGATCTGGCGTTGACGCCGACGCCGACGCCGAAGCCAGCGACGACGCCGACGATGACGGCGACGCCGAGCACGACGCAGAGCACGACGCCGAGCACGACGCCGACGATCGGCGCCGACACCGACGCAGACGCCGACGTCGACGACGACGCCGCCGCCGACGACGACGACGACGACGACGCAGACGCCGACGACAACGAGCACGACGAACATGTCGATAACCATGGGGACAACCATCGGGGCAACCATCGGAACAACCATCAAGACAACCGTCGGGACCATGGGGACAATTATCAAGAATCTCATCGGGACAAACATCAGGACAACGGTCAGAACGACCCTCGGGACACGCAACGGAACACACATCGGAAAAAACATCAATAGGGATTATCCTGGCGAAGGTCCATACCATATGCACTTGTGGGTACCGTAATTGTGAATATCTGCTTCGGTGAAGCTCCCTATGTGGCCACGAAGCGCTGCACTGGGCGGGGGGGGACGCTGTACTGTGTGGGTGGTGTGCCGAAGTGGGTGTGCGGGACGCATGCGGACGGTAGCACTGGGACCTTCGGTTGAGCTCCCTATGGGGCCACGAACCGCTCTACTGAGTGAGTGAAAATGCCAAATTGGGTTTCCGGGACGCATGCGGACGGTCCAACTGGGGGCTTCGGTGGAGCCCCCTATGGGGCCACGAAACGCTGCACTGCGTGGGTGAAAATGCCAAATTACATTTCCCGGACGCATACGGACGGTGGCACTGGGGCCTCGGGTGACGCCCCCTATGGGGCCACAAAAAGCTGCACTGGGTGACAGAAAATGCCAAGTGAGCTTCCGGGACGCATGCGGACGGGGGCACTGGGGCCTTCGGGACGCATGCGGACGGTAGCACTGGGACCTTAGGTGGAGCTCCCTATGAGGCCACGAAACGTTGTACTGGGTGTGCGGGACGCATGCGGACGGTAGCGCTGGGACCTTCGGTGGGGCTCCCTATGGGGCCACGAAGCGCTGTACTGGGCGTGCGGGACGCATGCGGACGGTAGCACTGGGACCTTCGGTAGGGCTCCCGATGGGGCCACGAAACGCTTTACTGGGTGGGTGAAACGCAAGGAGGAGGGGGAGGAGGGCCACGTAACGCTGTCCTGGGTGTGCGGGACGCATGCGGACGGTAGCACTGGGACCTTCGGTGGAGCTCCCTATGAGGCCACGAAACGCTGTACTGGATGTGCGGGACGCATGCGGACGGTAGCACTGGGACCTTCGGTGGGGCTCCCTATGGGGCCACGAAACGCTGTACTCGGTGTGTGAAACGCAGGGAGGAGGGGGAGGAGGGCCACGTAACGCTGTACTGGGTGTGCGGGGCGCATGTGGACGGTAGCACTGGGACCTTAGGTGGAGCATGCAGACGGTAACGCTGGGACCTTCGGTGGGGCTCCCTATGGGGCCACGAAACGCTGTACTGGGTGTGCGGGACGCATGCGGACGGTAGCACTGGGACCTTCGGTGGGGCGCCCTATGGGGCCACGAAACGCTGTACTGGGTGTGCGGGACGCATGCGGACGGTAGCACTGGGACCTTCGGCAGGGGTCCCTATGGGGCCACGAAACGTTGTACTGGGTGGGTGAAACGCAAGGAGGAGGGAGAGGAGGGCCACGAAACGCTGTACTGGATGTGCGGGACGCATGCGGACGGTAGCACCGGGACCTTCGGTGGAGCTCCCTATGGGGCCACGACGCGCTGTACTGGATGTGCGGGACGCATGCGGACGGTAGCACTGGGACCTCCGGTGGAGCTCCCTATGGGGCCACGAAACGCTGTACTGTGTGTGCGGGACGCATGCGGACGGTAGCACTGGGACCTTCGGCAGGGCTCCCTATGGGGCCACGAAACGCTGTACTGGATAGGTGAAACGCAAGGAGGAGGGGGAGGAGGGCCACGAAACGCTGTACTGGGTGTGCGGGACGCATGCAGACGGTAGCACCGGGACCTTCGGTGGAGCTCCCACTGGTGCCACGAAACGCTGTACTGGATGTGCGGGACGCATGCGGACGGTAGCACTGGGACCTTCGGTGGGGCTCCCTATGGGGCCACGAAACGTTGTACTCGGTGGGTGAAACGCAGGGAGGAGGGGGAGGAGGGCCACGTAACGCTGTACTGGGTGTGCGGGGCGCATGTGGACGGTAGCACTGAGACCTTCGGTGGGGCTCCCTATGGGGCCACGAAACGCTGTACTCGGTGGGTGAAACGCAGGGAGGAGGGGAAGGAGGGCCACGTAACGCTGTACTGGGTGTGCGGGGCGCATGTGAACGGTAGCACTGGAACCTTCGGTGGGGCTCCCTATGGGGCCACGAAACGCTGTACTGGATGTGCGGGACGCATGCGGACGGTAGCACTGGGACCTTCGGTAGGGCTCCGTGTAGGGCCACGAAACGTTGTGAAACGCAGGGAGGAGGGGGAGGAGGGCCACGAAACGCTGTACTGGGCGTGCGGGACGCATGCGGACGGTAACGCTGGGACCTTCGGTGGAGCTCCCTATGGGGCCACGAAGCGCTGTACCGGGAGTGCGGCACGCATCCCGACGGTAGCACTGGGACCTTCGGTGGAGCTCCCTATGGGGCCACGAAACGTTGTACTGGATGGGGAGGGGAGGAGGGCCACGTAACGCTGTACTGGGTGTGCGGGACGCATGCAGACGGTGGAGAGGAGGAGGGGGCAGAGGAGGGGAGAACGCGGGGACCGTCTCTTCAAAACGAGGACCCAACACCACAGGATGGTTGGGAACAAACGGGATACCATCGGAGCAACCATCGGAACAGCCATGGAGACAACCATCGGGGCAACCATCGAGGGAGCATGGACCCAAGAAATGGTGTCTTGTGGTGAGATTGAATAGCGAGCGGGCAAGCGCGGTGCATACTCTCCTTCAGGGAATCAGCCGCCCCAGCCCACCTCGAACGTGGGGCTGGTCCACCTTGCACGCGTGAAGAGAGAACCCTGCGTGGGGTCGACACCCTTCTCCGAGATGGAAGACTATGATCTGGCACTCCACGGCGCTGCCGAGCGCTTTCAGGCGATCCCGAGCCCTCACGGATGCGCTCCAGCTTCGCCGGGCGCCCCCCCAAGACTCCCCTGAAGCCCCACCCAGCGCGATCCCCGGCGCTGCTGGGGGCCCCCCGGGAGCTCCACGGCGCCTCCCCCCCTCCCCTTCCCCGCCGCCACCCCCCGCCAGCAGAACGAGGTTTCCGTCTTCAGCTGTGCGGGCTTCCTGGGAAAAAGGGATGTCTTGGCTTTCGTCGCGATCAAGTGCGCTCATCTTCACGAGCGGTACACCAGCAGCTGCGACGTGAATAGTGCCCATCCTCTGCTCCCCTGCCCGCACCTTGTCCTCCCGCCCTTGAGCAGGGACCGACCGCCCCAGCATTCCTATAGTCCTACCACGAAATGTTCTTAGAACCCAACAATGTTCGAATTCCAACAACAAAAACAATGTTCTTACAACATCAACCCGTGTGATAAAACAAAACAGACTCCGCCAGAAATGTTCTACGAACATTTCGTGGAAACCACAAAAGGTCCTTAGAACATTGTTTGGTAGGGCTATAGGCGCGCCAGGACGCTTTGCCACTGCTTGACTCCCTCCCCATCCGTCCACCGCCGGCCTCCGAGCGCTGGTCCGCGCCCCCGGCCTCCAGCGCCCTCCGCGGCAGGCGCTCCAGAACACGGATGACGTCTCCCCGGGTCGCGACGAGCTTGCGCAGGGCCTCCGCGCGCGCGTGCCGCACGGGGCGGCGAGCGAAGGCGGCCGTGGGGCCGGCGGCGGCATCGACGGCGGCCACGTCGGCGGATTGAACTTCGATATTCGTCTTCTTCTTCTGAAGGGGTCCAGGAACAGACAAACAAATAGACGCAAATAACAGGATTCCCAATATTTCCCTATATTTTCTGGGTTTTTGTCTTCCCCCCCCCCACTTCCCATATTTTCCTATATTTTCTGGGGGATCGACGATTAATTGTGTCCGTGTGTTTTTTTCCCTCCTGAGTCTTCTTCTTCTTCTTCGCCCATCTGTCGCGGGCTGGCTTCACGCCCTGGCCAACGAAACCGAGCGCGACGGCGGCGACTGCAGCGGCGTCGACAATGAAGACGTCGGCGGCGGTAGCGTCGGCAACATCGCTGTGGGGCGAGCGCGAATGCGAACCGAGATCGAAAAGTCATGATGCTGTCCCCCTGGCTTAACACTGCGACTCGCGGGAACGTTCGACAACAGGCGGTCCCAACAATCGTCCCTCTCCTCCCTGACCCCCTCCCTTTCTTCCGGTAGTAATTCATAGATATGCAGCTTCGGGGCCCTGGCGGGGCCCCGAAATCACCAGAAGCATTGCGGAGTATTAGAGGAAGAGGGAGTCGGTGCCTACAACCATCCTCGAAATTCAAGGCAAGTTTTTTACCCAACCCCTCGGCCCTTGGCTCCCGAATTTCAATGTTGACCGACGTGCGCAACGCGGCCCGCGGGGGAAGGACAACAGAACTGCACTCGCCAGATCCGGCGCGAACACTGCCATGGAGGGTCGCAGGGGCGCAGTCACGTCGCGAGGGACAAACTTGCATGTGACAGCGAGGAGGAGGAGGAGGAGGAGGAGACGGAGGAGAAGGAGGAGGAGGAGGTGGAGTGGCAGCGCCCGAAGACTGAGGCCTCCCCTCCCTCCCTGCCAGCCCCTGGCCGCCCCGAGTCGTCCTGCCTGCCCCCCCTCTGCCCCCGCCCCCCTCGGAGCTGCCCCGCTCCTGCCCCCCATCACGCCGTCCATCCATCCACCGGCCCGCCCCTGCGTTGCCCCTGGACCTCTGTGAGCCCGTCGGCACCAGCTTTCCTTCGAGGTGTCCCCCTGTCTGCCTACTCGTTCTCTCCTCCTACCCCTTCCGCTCCACGACCCCACCTCCTCCTCCTCCTCGTCCTCCTCCTCCTCCTCCTTGTCCTCATCCTCCTCCGCCTCTTCTTTAAACTGATCTTCATCCTACTCCAGGCCCTCGGTGAGGTCGCTTGACGCTCGAACTGAAGCTTCTGTTCTTTGGCTTGTGCCACCACTGCAACCCAGAAATCCGCCTGCCCCCTTGTGGGGCCACCAGGCTGTAGAGCCAGGGTTTGCTGTTCCCTGCACCAGTTCCAGTTTTCCAGTTTCCACTGTTACAGTTTTGCTTCTTGCTGCTTACTGTTCCTTGTTGATGGACCGCGCGAGGGGGGGGAGTCGAAAAGCGTCCAGATTACCACGCCCGAGCTGCGTTGCCTGAATTCCTGGGGGGGCGTGGGGCACGAAAAAATACACGAGATTCGCGCCCCCCAGGCCATAAACCTCTGTAAGGCCATAAACCTTCGTGAAATACGCAATATCCGCGTCCCCGAAACCATAAACCCTCGCAACATACGCCGTATTTGTGTCCCCGAAACCATAAGCCTTCGTACAATTACATAGTACTTGCGTCCCCGAGGCCACAAACACTCGGAAATCACTCAATATTCGCGCCCCCGAAGCCATAAACCCTTGTAAAAGACGCTGCATTCGCGTCTCCGAAGTCATGAACCCTCGTAAAGTACATGATATTTGCGTTCCCGAGGCAATCGACAATTGAACATTACTTGATATTAGCGCCCCCGAAACCATAAACCCTCGCAGATTACGCTACATTCGCGTATCGGGAGCTATATACCATCAAAAATGGTTCAATCTTCGCGTCTCCGAAGCCATGCACCTGCGTAAATCACATTAGATCTGCGACCCCGAAGCCGTACACCCTCGGAACTTACCCTATAGTTGCGTGTCCGAAGCCACAATGTTCGCGTATCCGAAGCCATACACCTGCGACCCCGAAGCCATACATAAACCCTCGTAAGTTGTGCTATATTCGTGCATCATCACCGTTCAACATGCAACACTGAGTTCAACCATATCATCATAATCTCAAGTTATCTTGCCGATGCTCCTTCACGGCGGCGCCGAGGCCTCATGATTTAGCTCTTGCATAGCCCATTATCCGAAAGGAGGGTCTTTGCGGCAGGAGGCGAAGCCCTTACAGATATTACATGGTTGATGCCGTGATTAAGGACTGCATGCAAACGGAACCAAGGCAGATGTGAACACAAACTCGCACTGGCTATTAGGAAACACATGAAACTTGGAGGTCCACTTGCAGATTCGCACAATTCTGTGCGATTGCCCGGAGCAATCGGGAAACACTGATGCTGAGGATGCTGTTCGTTCGGGAGCCGGGTCTGGATCATCTGTCACCACCATGGAAAAAGCAATCGGCACACATGCAAGAGCAATGGCCACGTGAGAAGGCTCCCCGCGAAAAAGTCACTGGCATTCCAACTGCTGCGCGGTGGAGAACACAGCACGCGCAAGGGTGGAAGGAGAGGAGGAGTAAGAAGGACCGAACGGACAGCAAATCCCAATATTTATCTTAACGTAGCCAGGGTCCTCCTTCACACGCTTATGGGAAGCACTGTGTTTGCGGATGGACCACTGATGCTGGTAATGCGGATGCTACAAGCAACTTATACACGATCGCTTCTACGCGCTTCCTTATGTAGCGTAATTAAAAACGGTTACACGACATATCCCTCAGAGGATCAGAACTTACCAAACAACTCCGTCTTCCACTTTAGGAACGGGCGTATCAACTGCTCCCTATTAGTGAACGCCCTCCCCCACTCGACTGGCCGTCGACCACGAACTATACGGCCCTTCCCCCCGCCATCCTTCTACCCGCAGGCTACGTACCGATCTGACCAGGATTTGGCGGCGAGGGTCCCCCAAGACGCCAAAGATGGCACAAACGAGGCATGGGGGAGGGCAGGGGGGAGGGTTGCCCTCCCCTGCACACTTGTGACACACCAGCCGCCTCGACGTGTTCGAGCCGCCGACACCTGGGCCCCCGGACGCCCGACACCTGCCCCCCTTTCCCGCGAGAGGGGCGAGTTGAGACAACGGCCCAGACCTCCAGATCCTTCCCGAGGTCCAAGCGCACGCTGGGCTCCGCGTGAGGGTGCGGACCGGGCTCTGCATCAGCCCCGAGCTGCGTCCAGCCGTGGCGACGAGAAGGCCCCCACGCGAAGGCCAGCGGCAATTGTCCCAACTCGCCCTCCTCGGACGCCCCACCGCTGCGAAGCCCCCCCACGCTTCGAGGCGGTGCCCGGGTCCTTGCCGGCGTCGTCCCCAGGGCCCCTGCGCGAGCACAGGGACCTGCTGCTTTGCGACGAAGCGTCGCACCAGGACAGGCCGTCCTCTCCGCTCGGGGGGGGGGTGGTCGTCGTCGTGGCCGCCGCCGAGGATCGGGGAGGTTCACAGGACGGAGCGGGTTCAAGGATCGAGGCACGAGGAAGTGCGAGGAGCGAGGTTCGAGGAGTGAGGAGGCTCGACTTGCAGCCCTCTGCTCAAAGTCGTCCTCTTCGTCATCCCGCTGGTACTTCCCCGCCTCCTTCTCGCCCTCTCCATCCCTCCATACCCCTCGGCCAATAACGGCCTCCCTCCACGTCGCCCCCCTCGTATGTTCCTCGTTGGCCTCCGCATTCTCCTCCCTCATCCTGCGCCTCCCTCGTCGTCGTCGTCGTCGTCGTCGTCGTCGTCGTCGTCGTCGCGCAGACATGCGTTTTCGTAGCGACGAGGTTCCAGGATCGAAGATGTAAACTTCCTGCGTTGATAATAAGTTTGGGGCCTCCGGTGACCTGATGAGACCTCCTGAGGAGGGGAGGCAAAGCAGGAGCCCGAGAATCGAGGAGCTTCCTGGATCGTGGATCCACGTTGTTGGACGTATTTGGCCCTGTTTGGGCCCAAGCATGAGGCCTCCTGTCAAGCCTCTGGGGGCCTTTGGGGACTTCCAGAGGCGGCCTTCGAGATTCCCTGCAGACCTCCGACGTTGTGATTATTATTCGATCCCGGTCTGCTTCTCCAAACGTCGGCTTCTGTGGGACATAATTCGGGCCATCGGAAGGCTGCGAAAACGCCGGTCCCTGGGATGGGGGCAAGAATCTGGGGGCAATGTTGCGAACAGAACCCTGACGTCGGAGGTCTACAGAAGCTCGGCAGAAGAGGGGAGGAAGGAGGGCGTAGGAGGGCAAGGGGAGGCTCGGGAGAAGGAGGGCATGAGGGAGGGAAGAGAGAGAGAGAGAGAGAAAGGGAGAGAAGGGTGGGAGGAGGGTGGACGGGAGGAGGAGGGGAAGAGGAGGAGGAGGGGGGAAGAGGAGGAGGTGGAGGAGGTGGTAAAATTGGACAGAGGAGGAGGAGGAGGAGGAGGAGGAGGAGGAGGAGGAGGAGGAGGAGGAGGAGGAGGAGGAGGAGGAGGAGGACGACGGTGAAGACAAGCTGGGCGGGGGGGGCGCGAGCAGAAGAGCGAAGGGAGGGAAGGGAGTAGTACTGGGGACGAGTAATGGGGGCAGAGGAGGGGCAGGGGAAGGATTTTGGATTGCATTCCCGATTCGCCGTCTCGGCTGTCAGATGATGGCGGCGCTCGCTGGCTATAACTACGCGCAGACATGCAACGAGTAGAGTATTCGCATCGGCACCAAGCGTGGGTGAGACCTCACACCCGTCTCCTGCCCAGTCACGAGCCTATCATAAACCACTAAGACGCGGAGGAAGGAGGAATGGGGAGGCATAGATGATAACCGAGAGGAGAAAGTAAGACTGGGACGCAGATCCAGACCTTCCAGCTCGGTAGGAGGGCAGACCGAGGGAGTGAGACGCGAGTAGGCTGCATGACCACTCCGACCTGGCTGCGCTCCGATAAGGCGGCGCTGCACAAAGAACGTACAACAACAGCTCGTTTTCCTGAGAGGGGAAGGAAACAATCTTCGCGCCCTAACGCCCGAAACGCAAGACGGGACGGCGGCGGAAAACCGCGCGATCGTCCCCATGCTAGACCGAAGGAGGGCGCGGGAGGGCAGATCCGGCACGCCAAAAAGCTCGGCGACATCTACCCTTCAACCTCCGTCCTCGAACACCCCCTGTCATAGGCCAGCATCTGGACCGACAGCGGGCCGCACACAGGAGCGACCACCGTGGCTGGGGCACTTGACCACGCGGGAGGGAGAGGAGGGGAGGAGGGAAGGATAATAAATACGCGAGGACGACTAGGATTGAGGGGGGACCATACATGTGGGTCACAGACCTGCGTGCATCATACTCTACCTGCACATCCAATCAACAAATCGATGTTCTGCGTTCGGTCCCATATCCATTCCAAACCTAGCATGGGGAAGGGAGGTCTGATGGAGGCCGGCAAAAATACGTGCTCACTGCAGGGCACACTCTGAGAGAATCTCTCGCTGATCGAGCGTGGATGGGCGAAGCATGGAATCAAAGGCGGGAAGGAGGCATTCGTAGAGAAGACAGAGCCCCGGGCTGTACACAGTGACGCACATTACGAGCAAAAAAAAATCTTGAACAACACTGCTGATGTGATCAGACTGCGCACTACAAATGTTCACCCAAGATCGCGAAATACGAACCAATTTCCAACGCGTGCCGAAGAGGACGACGTTCTGCCGCACCGTGGGATGCCCATGCACGCGCTCCTCGCGCACCTCGGCCGGGGACGCGTTCACAGCTGGAGTCGGGGTGGGGCCCGTAGGCTGCCGCGCCACCTCCCCATGGCCCCGAGAGGGGATGCTGGGGGGGAGTGGCTTGCCCACCTCCGCGCTTGCAGTTGGCAGCGGGGTTGGGCCCGCAGGCTGCCGCGCCGCCTCCCCCGGGCCCTGGCAGGGGACGCCGAGGGATGTGCTTGCCCACCGCCGCGGTGCGACCATTCCGCCCGTCAGACTGAAGGCGCCCCAGAGAGTCTGGCAGACCGCGCGGGAAGAACATGGCAGCGATCGCCATCATAGCAAGGCGGACCTTGAGTGTCCCAGCGACCAGCTGCATCCTCGCGTCGGCGTGGCTGGGCATCAGCACAATGAAACCGGAGTCGCCAGCCGCCGCGCCGATGTCCACGGACTGTTTCTGGGACAGCTCGCAAAATGCGCCGTGAACCAGAACTCGCGTCCAGCATGCCGCGGGGGTTCAGGGTGCTCGGGACAAATAGCCCGGCAGCGCAGAGGTGGTCTCGGGATTGAGATCGCCCGCCATGGACGCTAGCATGGAACCGCGGCCGTGCGTGGGCTGCAACTGCCTGCTGCTAGCGAGGCGCTCTTGGCTGGGTTCCAGCTCTCCGCGCCCTCCTCGTCAACCGCCGTCTCAGCAGCCAGCGCGTCCTCCGAGGCGGGGTCCCGAGCCTGGGCCTCTGGGGCGGCAGGCGGCACAGTGGGGCCCGGGGAGCAGATCGCCTGGCACTTGTCCTCGTGGCGGGGCTGGCCACGCCTCCGCCGCAGGGGCCGCAACATGTGTCAGAGCTGACCCCATCTCCGCATGGCTCCGCGCATCCGGTGGCACGGCGCCAGCGGGACGCACAGGAGGGCCAGCACGAGGTAGAACATGAGCATCGTCCACGACTGCTGCATCATCATGTGCATCATGTGCGGGTGGAGGCGGCAGCGCGCAGGCCGGCTGCAGCCAAGGCGGCGGTGGCCGACTGGGAGCCGGGGGCGGAGGAGCACCAGCGTGTACACGAGGAGCATCCGCAGGAAGGGCCTTGCCAGCCGGGGCCTGGGCCGCCTCGCACGTCTTCCATCGCTTGTATACCGGCGCCTCAACATGCGGCACGAGCTCCTGGAGCAGGAAGTCCACGGCCGTCACGTCGAGGCCACACCCCATCAGGTTGCGCACGGCCAGCGCCTGCACCTGCGCATGCCGGACGGCCACCTGGCACGCCCGGAGGCGTCGTTGGCCAGCAGCGGAGGCAACACCAGATGGGCGGCACAACAGTTGGCAAGACATCAGCAGGCCGCCATGGCGGCGCGCGCAGCGCGGGACCTGGCGGCTGGCAGCAGCGGCGCCGGCCAGGGGAGGCTCGTCGCGGTCAGGCCTGCACGCCACAGGGGCGCGGGCCGCCGCGCATGGCAGCTGCCCCGAGCGAGGTTGGCGGATGCATGGTATCCGCGCCCAAAACCTCGAGCCAGGGCGGTGGCTGCAGGGGGAGGGGGGAGGGAGGAGTGGGGGCAGGGAAAGCTCGGGCGAAGGTACCCCTGGCCCAAGGTGCCCGCAGCTTTTTCGCACCGTTTTGGACCCATTGGGCCCTCTGGGCCTCGTGAGAGATTCTCTGAAGGCCACGAGGGCCTCTCTGGAGATTTTCTGGGGGCATACAATCAAAAACCCTAATAAGGACGCGCGGTAAGGACGCAAGACCCTTGGAAGCCGAAGTTGGGATTTTTGGGGCGGCGGACGACGAAAACCTCAAGGACGCAAGCGCAAGGAAGAGCAAGGACGCCAGGGTACCCTGAGCAAAGTCGCGCGTCCTTATTAGGGTGTTTGACTGTGTTGGGGCGGGGAGGCCGGACCATGCTCGAGGGCTGCTGCCAGAGGGCTGCTCAGCCAAGTCCCGCCCTCAGGCCGCAGCGCCCCCCGCCACGTGCGCCCCCCGCCCGTGGGCCTTCGGGCCACCTCGGCTGGCGGGCGGGAGGGGTCCCTGCGGGCGGCCACTGCGCGGCGCGACTGGGGGGGAGGGGCGCGAGGGGGAGGCGCGGCGCGGGAGGGGCGGGTGGCTGAGGAAGGGGCGGGAGGGGCCAGGGAGGGGCAGAGGGGTGGGTGGGGGGGGGCAGAGGGGAAAGGTTAGAGCACGCTATCGGACCTCCTCCGGAGCATGACAGTGCATCTGCGGGCGGCGTCCTCCGATTACGCCCCGCCTCAGATGTGCATGATCTGAACGGCTTGACAGGCGCTCCCCGCGTCTGATCGCGACTCCACGCTGTTGCTGCAGACGCGCTGCCAACGCTCGCGAAGTTGTACCGACTCCTCACTCCGCATTGCACTTCACGCGAAGCCCATTCCAATCCTGCGACGGGAGCCTGGGGTCCAGACATCCCGCAGAAGCCTTCGATCACCACGCTTCCATCAGCGGAGCTCACAAAGTACATGCGTATCGCGGACGCCTCGTCGCCACAGCCAGGCGCGGATCGGAGCACAGGTCAATGCGATGCTTCCGAGGGGACTGGGGATCGGCGCCTAGCGGATTTCAAGATGGAGAGCCCGATCGGCCTCACATCCTCCTCCTCCTCCTCCTGCTGCTCCTCTTTCTCCAGATCCTGCTCCTCCTCCTCATCCTCCTCATCCTCCTGCTCGAGGCGGCACCCAGCGGCGAGCTGCGTTGGCCAAGACCGCCCGTCAGAAACACACGACCCATGGGTACCAAGCGAATCTCCGAATGAGCGTGTTCCCGGAATCGGCAGCCGCCTTCTTTCTCCGTCAAGGCGCTCAGTCCACAGTGCGAAGAGGCATCGTGGGCAGCAGGCAAATGGCCAAGGAATGATGGTAGTCTTTGTCTTCTCCTGATCCTCATCATCGCCATCATCTCACACCTTTGCTCACTCTCCTTCCTATACCTCCCTCCCTCGCGCCGTCCCTCTCCTCCATTCGTCCTCATCCCTCCTTCCTCTCCTGCAGCCCAACGCACGGTGTAACTTGCAAAACATAGAAACTCGTTCGTCCCTCCTCCCGCCGCTCTCCTCCATCCTGCATCTTCACTCCTTTCCTCCTCCATCCCATCATACCTCCAGCCTCCGGCACCTTCCCTCTTTCCTCGTCCGTCTTCCCTTCTATGGGACCTTTTCCCTCCACTTCACTTTCGTCCACCTCTTTAGCCTCCCCTGTCTTTCGTCTCCTCGTTCAGCCTTCATCTCCTCTCTCCTCTACTTCCTCCATCCTCACTCCTCTCCTCGTCCGCTTCACCTTCCACTTCGTCATCACCATCACTCATCACTCCCATTCTCATGCGCATCGTGTCATCCTCTGCAAAGTCATCTTTCCCTTCCCCCGTCTCCTCCTCATTTTCCTCCTCGTCATCCTCGACGCCAAAATATGATATCGCCCTCGTCCTCCTCCCTCTCCCCCCTTCCGCCGCCTCGTCCGGGCCGTTCTCTCCCACCCTGCCCGCTGCCCCCAGCTGGGCTGACGGGAGCGCGCCGTCAGGGGCACGCCGCGGGCGACACGGCGGGGTGAAACCTCCGCGGCGCGGCGAACACCAGGACCGCGAGGGCGCACGCCAGCACGAAGACGGCGTCCACGCCCGGCTTGGCGAGGACCTCCAGGCTGCCGCAGCCCCCCGCGCCCGCGCGCTCGGCTCCGGCGCCGGCGGGGTGCGCCACCTCCGAGGCGGCGGCGGCGGAGCCGCTCGCGGCGGCCGGCGCCGGGGCGGCGCCCGAGCGCTCGGCGGTGGCCAGCAGCAGGCCCTCCGGCAGCTGGCCCACCTCCAGGCTGCTGGCCCCGAGGTCCGTGCTCACGCAGAGGACGCCGCGGCCGCTCCCGGCCTGCTCCAGAACGTAGCGGCGGCCCCCCACGGAACGCAGGCGGCCGAAGGGCGCCCCCCCGGCCAGCCGCACCTCGAGGCTCGCGTCCACGCTCACCAGCTCGGCGCCGCCGGGGCCGCGCTCGACGACCTCCAGGACCCTCCGCAGCTGCCCGCCCAGCTCCGCCCAGCGCAGCGACGCGGCGAGCAGGGGGGTTGCGGGCCCCGTGCTGCGGTCCACCCGCAGCGAAGGCGACAGCGCACAGAGGTCGATGGGGCAGCTCCACGCCGCGAGGTCTGGCGGAGGCATGGGCACTGACAGCCGCACGCCGCCAGAGGCCCTCATGAACTGGGGGCACACCTCGGGGAGGTCGGCGCTGCCGGCGCCGGCGTCCGGCCGCCCCTCGGCCCTCGGATCCCCACCGGGCGCTGCTCCGCGCACCTCCTCCGCCAGCTTGGTGGCGCCCGCGGGAGCCGCCAGCGTCGCCGCCCGGCGTCGGGAGCCCGCGAGCCCACAGGCGAAGGCGCACGCAACCAACATCAGCACCGTCGCGGGAGACGAGGAGGCCGCGATGAGCGACCGCCACAGGACGGCCTCCGCGCCGGCGCCGTGCGGCTCGGGGCGAGGCCCCAGAGGGGCTGCCGGGACAAGCGGCGGCTCCGCGGGCGGCGGGCTACCGTCCTGAAGCCAGCGGTCGGAGATCAGGAGATGCCTCGCCTGGAGGACGGTCACGGGGGAGCCTGTCAGCGCCGATCCAATGATCGCCCGGCACGCGAGGGGCAGCGGTGGCATGCCGAGGTTTGCTTGGCTAGACGAGGAGGCGCTTGTGACGAACGGACATGCAGCGGCGTGGTGTGTCAGTCTCGGACATGGTTCCCGTGTCACACCACCCTTCTGTTGGGCCAAAATGTCCAATCATCGACAACTCGCCGTCCTTCTAAAGGGAAAATGCTAGGAACATACATCGCACTGACGGGGGGGGACACTCATTAGGAGCCCTGGTGTTTGCATGCGTAAGCCCGAGGTAAAGTTTTTGGCTCTCTGGTTATGCATCAATGGGTTGGAGACGAATCCGCCGACACTGTCAGCGTGTGTGGGGTGTCTGTCCGGTCCCGTCGACGTAGTGCTTTCTTTCGTCCCCTCCTTCTCATCCTCCTCTCCCGTCGGAGGAGAGAAGGAGAGAAAGAGAGAGAGAGAGAGAGAGAAACAAAAAAAAACACCCTTCCTCGTTCGGGGAACGGGTTCGCAGCTTGAGGGAATTCCATCCCCGTCCTCACTACGTCAAAGGAAAGCCCCTTCCCTTTGTCCCTTCCCCGGCGGGGGGGGGGGGGCGGTCCGGGGGGGAGGAGTCAGATTCGCATCGCCTCTGGGGGTCCTCCTCTCCCACGCCTGTCTTTCTCTGGCGCGCCAGTCCTCCTCGGGTCCTCCTCCCCAGATGGGGAAGAGTCCAATGGGGGGAGAGGGGAGTCAGATACGCATCCGTCCCTGGGGGTCCTGATCCCCCTCCCCTCCCCTCTCCCTCGCCGATCCTCCTCCGGTGCTCCTCCCCAATGGGGAGGGTCCCAGGGGGGGGTCCTTTTGCTCCTCCTCCTCCCTTCTCGTCCTCCTCCTCATTGTCTCCACCTCCTCCTCCTCCTCCTCCTCCTCCTCCTCCTCCTCCTCCCGCATCCGCGAGAGACCACCCCCAATGCGCGCAAACATCCCACCCAGCACCCTCCCGAATTTTCTTGTCAAAACTCAACTAGGAGGCGACTGTGACGATGACGATGATGATTTTCATGAAGAAAGTGGGGTCAATTTCGACAACCACGGTGGTGATTGTGATGAAGCTGATGGTGACTATAATGGCAGCGGCAACGATGACTCGACTCTTCTGATCATGGTGGTTGAGATGATGATTATCATGATGATGATGATGCTGAGAAGGAGGAGGAGGGCCAGTGTAAACCCAAGACGCACCAACATGCTGCAATACTTTTCCCTCGAAATTCCCTCTTCATGGGACCATACAATTCGCCGGCCCAACGGGCCAGAGGCGTGCTAAGATCTCCGGTAACTATTTAACAATATTACTAGTTCGCGCGCGCGGGGCGGCCCCTGGGGGGCCCCGGACGAAAAGAGTACCCCGGCCGATCCCCGGTTGATCCCCGGGCGATCCCCAGGGGGGAGGCTATTTTTCGCCACCCCTCACGAGGATCGTGGCCTCCGAGGGGGGGGGGCGCCAACGACTACCCCCCCTCCCGCCCCAAGGGGCCCCCGAGAGCCCCCCAAGAGGCCCCAGGGGAGCCCAATACGCCGCCAAGGAGCCCCAAGACGCTCCCAAGAAGCCCTCAAGAAGCCCCCAAGACGGCCCCAAGAGGCCCCAAATAGCGCTCCAGGGCCGGCGGAATAAGCGAAGCGATTCAATAACTCATGTTCGCTGCTGGTAGCCCCCCGTTTGAAGACAACCGTCTGAGAACCTCCAGTTATACCAAAACACAACTGCTTCGACTTCAACGACGCGGATCAACTTCACTGGTGCGACCGAACGATTGCGCATCGTGCAAAAACTCCTGGAACTGCTGCACAACGAATCAACGTGACTCGTGCGCCCTGGCAATCTAATCAAATGCCAGAATACACTTCCCGGGACGTCAACTGTAAAACTCCTGTCGCACTGCTGTAGATTTTGACGTGAAGACGCGCGGCGCAAAAAAGAAAGAACCACGTGTCGAACAAGGCCCGCCCTCCATCCGTGAAGCCCGCACGCAATCAAAACGATTGTGATCGACGCTGGGGCGAGAACCACACTTTGAAAAAGTACCGACCGCCATCGCTAATTCTTGAAGACGACGAATGCGCGCGGAACTGATGCGATAACCATATCTTCAAAACGACCCACCCACCGTCCGTGAAACTCTGGCAAACTCTTAAAACACGTTTTTGAAACGAACGTGCAAAGTCAAACAATGGTTACTCCTTGATTCAACCCAATCACCATCCGTGAAACCCTTACAAATTTCTAGAATGCGTGCGTGCGGCACTTAACCGGACATCAAGATTTGGAAAAAGCCCAACCCCCTCCGTGAAATGATTGCACACTTCTACAGCGCATGCGCGCAAAACCAAGGCGACAACAACACGTTACAAACGACCCGCTCGTCATCCGTGAAACTCTTGTTACATGTTGACAAGAATGTGCCTGGCACCACGCACGAACCACTTTTTGAAAACCACCCGCCCTCCATCCGTGAAGCTCTTGAAAGAGTTTGCAACGAATGTGCGCGGCGTTCAAACAAGAACCACATGTTGAAAACCAGCCAGCCTCCATCCGAAACAAACCCTTGCAAACGTTTAAGAAGAATGTGTTCGGCGTTGTTGGCGAAAATTACACTTTGAAAAGAACCCCCGCCTCCATCAACATACTCGGGCATGGTTTTTGAACGGTGCGCGCGGCGCCAACGCGAGAACCACATGTTGAGATCGAACCGAACTTGTAGGGCGAATACGCGCGGCGCTGCGGCGATACCCACTTATTGAAAATGATTTGCCCTCCATTCGTGATAGTGCCGGGTGCGTAGTGGAACGAGTGTGCGCGGCGCCACGGCGGGAACCACATGTTGAAAACGAGCTGCACTCCATCCGTGAAGGTGCGGCAATGTTTGACAATCGTGCGCGATGCGTTTTTGCAAAAAAACACCATTGAAAAAAGGAGCCGCCCGACAACTGTGGAACTGCTGCAATCTGCGTTGAGCGAGTGCGCGCGGCGTTGAATCGAAACCCGCACATTGAAAACGAACCGCCCACCATCCTGGTGAAAGAAAAGTGTGCGGCGCATGGGCGGAAATCGCATTTTGAAAACGGCCGGCACCCCATCCGTCCGTTGCCAAATCGAACGTTTATGACTATCATTGGCGACATAATCTCAAGCAACACGCCCAACCCACCCGACTGACAAGTCTCCATGAGCGACAGGGATGACTTTTTCACGTGGGAACAGAATGGAAGCTCGTGGGGAAGCGCGCACAAACATCGAACAACGGCGACGACGACGATGGCGACGATGACGACGGCAGCGGGCATGATGTCGACGGCGATGCAGACGACGACGATGGCAACGATGACGGCGACAAAACTGAACACGGAACACTACAGGCACTAGAGAAATAAATGCGGGCGGGGAAAGAATTTGTTCCAGAAGCGGACTGCACAGCGGAATGTGAAAAGTGCCTAGGAGCGGTGACTAGCGGGCGCGAATGGAAGGTTTCTTTCTGCAAACAGCGGCGGAAACGCCGGCGGCAGGGGGAGTGAGACGCGCAAGGCTACCGGTCGAGTCTTGTGCTCAAGCGAGTTCGTCGCGACCTCGCAGGCCCCTCCGCGCGCGCGCCGCGCAAGGAACTGCCGCGCGAAATTCTGGGCCCCCAAGGGAAAAAGACAACTGGTGGAGCACATGCAAGAGCGCGCGGCTGCTCAACTGACGTCGTCAGCTGATGGGTCGCTCACCCAAGCGCTCGCTTCCTCGTAGCTCTCGTCCGTCATTGCCCGCGTAACTACTGCTGTGTCAGGGGGCTGCGCTGGAAACTCGCGGTGGCCTTCTTCTTCTCGTCGCCGAACTTCGCCGCGCAGTGGTCATAGCTGATCTGGCCGTCCATCGCGCTGAAGACGGGCCCCTGGCCCATGCGGCCATTGGTCATGGGGTCGGCCAGCGTGCCCCGAGCGTCGGTCCGGGCGAAGTCCTCGACGTGCTTCGCGCGCATCTGCTCAGCTCGCCGCCGCAAGTGGCCCGCCGCGTTGTCGGCAGGCGGCCGCGCCCGGTCCACGGGCGGGGCGCCGAAGACGGACATGCCGTCGTTGACGGGATCTTCAGAAATAGCGCGACCTCCTTCCCCCCGCGGGCCCCCGATCTCCCCGGCAGAGGCGGGGCCGCGGGCCGTCTCGCGCTGCGCGAGGAGGCGCGAGTGCACTCCGTCGGCCGCGCCGCATGCTGCGAGCAGCTCTAATTCGCCGAACGAGGAGCTGCGCGCCAGCCTCTGCGACGGGCACTCCGCGCCCAACGAACGGCGCGCCTGTTTGCCAGCGCGGCGTCGCGTGCCGAGATGGATGCGCGGTTCCCCTCACGCCGCGCCCTGTCTCCCCCCCCCTCCTGAACGACCCGTCGCTGCGCGCGCTGAGTCGCCCGGCGCGCTCAATGGCCGGCAATGCGTTGCGAGCAGGGAGGAAACAAGAAAGGTCTGGAAGCTGACCTCCGGCCAGCCCGTCAGCCTCTGCCCCGACCAGGTCGACGCGTTCGATCGGCATCGGCGCGTCGACGTGCTCGTCCTGGTCGAGCGTCACGGCGTCATTGGCACTGCAGTTCTGGCGCGCTCCGCAGTTGGCGAAATCGCCATGTGTCCAGCGACCTTCAGGTCGTCTACGTGCTTGGACAACGCGGGCAATTTCGCCGAGACGCCGTGGCCGCCAGCATCTGGCGTCTCGTGCTTCACCTCAAACTCTGGGCCCCGCCTGGCGGGTTTGGCGCCGCGCGCGACCCGGGCGAGCTTCGCCGAGAAGACTCGGAGCTCGTCCTCGCCGCCCGCGACCGGCTCGATGCAGCGCAAGCACCCAGTCTGCTGTTCGCAGCTTTTCGCAGCCAGGCGCCTGCCAGAGGATGGCCCAGCTGCCGCGCAGAAGGGTGAAATTCACATCGCGGGGTGTTCCGCCTTGTTCCTGCATCTCGGAGCAGGTCGCGCCGGCGCTGCAGCGGCGCCGCCTCGACGCCCGCGGCGGCGCGCGCCTGGCCTGGGCGGCGCGCCGCCGCCGAGGATAGCGAGCGCTGCGACGCCCGCTTCACCGCCTCTGCGAAAGTCCCCAGGGGTCCGGCGCCCGTGTCGCGGAAGCCCCTCAGCGCCGCGCGGCGCCGGATGATCTGGGCAGTCGAGCCGTCTGACCCCGTCCAGTGCTGCCACTTTGAGACGCGTCTCGAGTCCATTGCAAGTCGGGCGGCCATGAGCGGCCGCCTCTCGGAGCATCTGAACTTGCAGATGGCGTGTTCTTCGAAGATGGCTGCCGCGACCTCCTTGGCACCCTCGACGCTTCCTCGCTGGTCTGAATGTCGGCGTTCGCGCTCGATGACCGCGGTCTAAACGGCGGCGCAAATGCTACGCGCGGCTGTCGGGGAGCGCGAGCGACGCAGTCGCTGAATGCTCCCTCGTTGAAGCTCAAGAATGCTCGGCGCGCCCCTGGGTCAGGATGCAACTCGCGCGCCTTCCTCGTTCGCGTCCGTCCCCTGCCGCGGCGCATTCGTCCATGGCGGCCCCGCGTGGGCAGTAGTGGCGCTGCGCGTGGATGCTCTGGCGCCGGCGCTGCGCGTCGAGGCGCCGGGGCCACTCGCGGGGCCCACGGCCTGGGGCCGTGGCGCGGTCGACAGCAACGTAGACATTCTGCTGGCTGTCGGCGCCCTCCAGCTCTTCGAGCTCCTGGGGCAGGCCTGTCCTGTTGGACGCGGTCCAAGTGAAAAGCCGACAGGGCCAACGGTGAACCGCCCTCGGCGGTGCTGGCGGCATCCTCGGGAAAGCGGGCGACAAAATAATCGAACGAACCAGCAAAATCCTGTCCGGCATCTGCTACTAGTAACGGCTCGTATAAAGCCAGCCGTTCGATTAGAAAGTCTCGTCGGAATTGTGTTTGCGACTTGTCTGCGTTGATGCATAGCGACGTGATGGCCCGCTGGCGCGAAGGGCAAGGACGCTGCGCTATTTGCCACCCTCACGTAGATAGGCCCGTGGAAGGGGCCTCCACTCATGTTCAAAAAAGAAACGTCGCGCAGGGGCGTCGCCGATAAGATCCACGCCGCTGGTAAAACTCCTGCTGCAGGAATCCAAGGTTCCACGCTCGTTTGGCTTCGGCGGGCTGAATCGCCGAGGGGGCGCCGATCGCGCAGAAGCGTGGCTCTGGAAGCCGAGATCATGCGGCAAACACGGCCGTGTCCAAGGGCAGCATGGTTGCTTCGGCCATGGCCAAAAATGCTTGCATCCGTGCGTCCGTTTTACGTCAGCTCGTCATTGCTGTTGTCATTCGTTCAACCACGTGTGATCGCGCATTGGGTTCGCGAAGAATGGTGTCCAGCCCGTCGATCCTAGAGCCATGTTAACGCAATTGTCCTAGCGAAACTGAAAGTTCAACGTGTGGAGCAGCCTGGGCGCCTTGAGCGATCGATCGTGCTTCAGTTTGAGGGAGGGCGGTAGCGAGCTCCATCTGTGCAGTGAAGAGCCCCTTCAATATATTTATATGTATATATTTATACACATACATACATACACACACATATATATACACAATATATACATTACCGAAACTGCCCTCATGACCGGTTGGTGGCAGCATGGGCGGTGGTGGCGTGGCACATGGTTGGGAATCCGTCGCGTCGAAAGGTGTGGCTGGCTTGGCGGCCGACCCTGCCCAGGAGTCTGCTCCTGCTTGATGAAAGAGGGTCTGGCCGCTGTCGTTGCTGAGAGAGGAATGTAGCAACACGGTCCCAATCGTAAGACATACGTTGTTGTTCGCTGCGTTGCTGTCGTGCTAGCTTTGCGGCGCCTCCTGATGGACCACGGCGTCGCCCGGGGGCACCTGTCGTACCACTTTGTTGATGAGATTGCCGAGGCTGGGGCTCTGCGTTCGCAAACACGATGCTCTGTGATTCTTTCTCGGGCCAAAAGAATGCGGGAGGCTTGTCGTCTGAATCGATGACCACGGTCGCTGCGAGATCCACTTGTGTGCTCCTTCTCCCATGGGCAAGCTGCTCCCTTTGATGGTCATGGGTCGAGTTGATGCACCAAAACCGTTTGCTGCTGCACGAAGAGCTCTGCAGTTTTGAGTACGATTGCCGATTGAGACTATGAGCACTGCTCTCGGCGGGCGGTTGTAACATGTTGATATGAAGGGCGTGTCCTTGAGGACGCTGGATATGTAGGGACGCCGTTTGAGCTGAGATGCGCTTGTGTGCGCGGCGACTCGCCGCTTGATGTCGCTGCGAAAACACTCAAAACTGGATCGATCGGAAGGGAGTCAGTCCCCGCGTAGGCTGTTGAGGACGCCATATGCTTTGAGCCAACTTGTTCGAACCATAGTGGCAAAGGAGGGGACGAACAGGTTCAGCAGGAGGAGCCACAACAAAATAAGGATGAAGAGGATGGTGTTGGAGGCGAAGGAGCAGGAGGAACATGAATAATGAGACCAGGGGGAGCGTGCGATACGATATGGGGTAGCAACAGGAGCAAAAACAACATGCTGATAAGCTGATGGTATGGGATGAACAAGAATAAGGGAAGGACGCCTGAACAACAACAAGTATAGCAGGACGGCCAACTGCCGGGCCCACCACTACAACACAACAGGCGGCACTGGGCAGACAGTAACTTGGGACGCGCGCTGCGTCGCCTCTGCCGCTGACTGCTGAGCTAGCCAGCGGGTCGCGTCGCTCGGCGGGACGTGAAGGTGGGGAACGGGCAAAAGGCGGGACTACAGAAAAACCATTGCCAACACCCCCAGAAAACGGAAACATGAGCATCCAGCCGGGTTCGCTCCCGAACCCCACCTTGGGACAACACCTCCCCCTCCACGAACCCCCGAATCGTGGCCCCTCCGCTCCTGGACTGGACCTCGGCAGCGCCGAGCCTCGTCTAGGAGTCCCCCCTCTGCTTACGGGGGCCTCCGCGGAGGCGAGGTGATGAGGCCAGGAGGAGGGCTCGCCATCCGCGGTGGAGGAACGCTTCGGCCGCCGCGCCGTCGCGGGGCGGCTGGCGGGGCGGTCCTCGTCTGCAGGCGCCGCATCGACCGCCAAAGAAACCTGTCGGGCCGAGCGGGGCCCCTCCCACAGCGGGGGGGGAGAGGAGGAGGACTGGGGGGGGAAAAAGGAGGAACGGTTTAAATGGGCCCAGGGCTTGGAGATCCAGAATTCCTGGGCGATTCCGCGCTTCCAGCCATCGTCGCGTGATTCTCCGGAAGTGCCAAACCACAACGCAACCTGATGAAAGTTTGCCCATGGGTGTGTGGCCTGTTGTGGGAAAACCCGTGGGTGAAAGGCCTGCGCCGGCTGGCCATCCCCGATGTCCTTCCTCTTGGTTGCGTGGCTCCTTGGTCCTGGTTCCTTGCTGCCTTCCTCCGGTTTCTTGGTCCTGGTTCCTTTGCCCCTGGTGTCTTGGTTCCTGTTGTTTTTGTACTAGTGGCTCCTTGGAGCTGGTTCCTTGCTGCCTCGCCACGCCATCCCCACCAATGCCAAGCATTCCAGGCAACGCAAAGCAATGACATGCCATGCCGAGCTACGCTACACAAGACACCAAGCAGTACGCCACACAATATGCCAAACGATGCCCCTAGTTCTGCCCCGAGAGATGCATCCATTCTGCTGGTGTCGCGGTGGCGAGCACCCCGCCCACGTCCTGTGGCTGGGCCTCGGCAGCGGAGCGAGACAGGCAAGGGAGGTTGTCAGGGCTGGCCCGTCGGCCCCACGGCGCTTCCAACAGACGCCCCAAGGGAGGTCATTAGGGCTGGTCTACTTTGGAGTCCCGAAACGGTGCGGTGACAGACCGTGCGGTGACCTCGAAATCCCGCAAGACCTCACCGCACGGTCCGTCACCGCACGGTCTTGGGACCCCGGAGGCCCCTGTCGCCCGAGACATCCTCGGAGAACGCCCCGAGCCCCAAGACCGTGCGGTGACCCCGAGTCCCCACCAGCTCACCGCACAGTGTGGTCACCACCCCGTTTGGGGGCCTCCGATCTACTGGCCCTAGCTTTGGACGTCCGAAATGGGTACGGGAAAAATGGGTACAATGCCCAACAACAAATGTTGTCCCAAACCAACAGCGGCCGCTGTTAGGCAGGCGGCCTTCTGTCTCGAATGGACACAGGCCGCGGCGGCGTGGACAGCGAATCCTGTTCAAAATGAACAGGAACTGCTGTTGGGCATTGTACCCATTCTTTTGGTACCAATTTCGGGCGTCCAGACTAGCGAACGCCCCACTGGGGCTCCAGCACTCTCCAAGCCCGCAGTCGCCATGGCGGGCTCCGCAGGCGGACGTGTGGTGCCATGCGTCCCCTTGCTGGCGCAGCGCGGTGCCGAGCGCCCCGCCGGCGCCCTGTGGCTGGACCCCCACAGCGGGGCGGCACAGGCCAAGGAGGTTACTAAGGATATACCAGCCTGGAACATATCCCTATCCCTATGTTGGGCATCGCCTCATCACGATGGCGATCCTAGGGATTTCCTCAGTTTCTGAGGGTGTATCCCTAAGATTGTCATCTCCTTTTAGCGTGCCAATCTTAGGGATAGGGATACGTTCGAGGCTGGTGAAGGATGGCCCACTGGCCCCAGGAAGCCTCCAGCCAGTTTCCAGACTTCTCCCGAGCTCGGCCTGCTGCTCCCCCTGCCCTTGCTTCGGAGTGCCCGTGCAAGATCGAAAGCACGAGAGTCGGCGGTGGACAAACCTCCCTTTAGCAAACCTCCCCTCAGTGAAAACGGCCCGGGACCGAAACCGACGGACCTGGACCCGCAAAAATGACAGCCGCGACGCCCTCTCGCGAACCGAGAACGGCCAATTCCTGAATCGACGTGTCAGGGTAGGAGGTCGGTTCCACCTCCGAGAGCGCCACGGGGGGAGGGCACGCTCCAATCCGACAGGCGCGCATTTGCGCTCCGAGGCCCAAGCCGGAGCTTGGCCCTGCCCCGGAGGCCCCGGGAGGGCGGCAAGAGCATAGTGTCAAGTCGGGCCTGCCCCCCTACAGGGGGGGATTTTCGACGAAAATAACAAATACCAAAAAATACACCCAAAAGCTAAAAGATACAAGCAAAAATAGTCCCCTGACTATTTTTTTACTATTTTCGAATCTTCCCCCTGTAGAGGGACATGCCCGACTTAAGCATAGTGCTTCGCGATACCCGCAATGCAAAGCACGAGCACTCGGGCGACCCAGTGGGAACGGCGGAGGCCCTGAAGGGGCCAGGAGCTCCGGAGCCCAGGGCAGAGATCATCCCGCCTCAATCGGACGCGTACTCGTGGGCGTCACCCCTTCGGGTGTCTCAAGAGATGGCCGGCACCTCATACTGGTGGCGTCTGGGCTGGTGGGCGTGGGGCCACGCAGGCCTCCGGGATGAACGGTTCCAGGTGGTGGACGCATTGATCGTATCGCCGCCACCGCGGTCCTGCGGTGAACGCGCTGGCCGCCGCCACGAGCCTGAGGGCCTGTCCTTCGGGCGCGCTCGGGCGTTCGCCGTTTCCTCCTCCCCCTCCATCCCCATCCTTCTCCTCCTCCTCCTCCTCCTGCTCCCCATCCTCCTCCTCCTCCTCCTCCTCCTCCTCCTCCTCCTCCTCCTCCTCCTCCTCCTCCTCCTCCTCCTCCTCCCCCCTCAACCCCCTGTCCAGTCCATGTTCGGAACCCTGGGCACCGGGCCAGCGGCGCCCCGGGCGCATCGCCCGCCGCCAGCGAGGGAGAGGCTGAGGTCCCCCAGGCCTCGGCAATGGCGCCGGCTCCCCGCGAGGCAAGCCCGCGCCAGGAGGAGGGAGAGGATGAGGAGCGCCAGTGACTCACGAAAACTTCTCCCGCCGACGAGCTTCGCAGACCGCGGGCGGTCGGGAGTGCGCTCGATTGACCAACCTGTCGAGGGCTGCCTCCTAGCAGGTGTAAGTGGTGAGGTAAATATTGTAGGAAGAGAAAACTGATGGGAAGAAGACCAATAATCAGAAGGATAGTACTAATGCAATAAGGCGGAGGAGAAGGACGACGACGATGGCAGCGGCGGCGGCGCCAACGATGGCGACGACGACCATCGTTGGTCAGCGGACGGCGAAGACGACGACGGAAACGACGACGACGACAGAAGATGATGTCTGCGACGACGACGATGACGACGACGAAAACGGCAACGACGACGATGATGATGATGACGACGACGACGACGACGACGACGACGACGACGACGGAGCGCTCGTCGCCGCACGACGCCGCCTAGGGGAGGAGAGACCAGGCCAGGAGGGGGAAATGTGGGAGATGTGGGGATGAGGGAAGGTGGGGAGAGGAGGGACGGGGAGAGATGACGGAGGACGAGGAGGAGGAGGAGGCGGGGTCGAAGGTTCGCAGATCGATGTCTCTGCATGCTTGTGTCCAACCCTTGCTTGGGACCATGCCTCTTACCGAACGAAGGAGGCGGAGGAGGGGAGAAGGAAGGGGAGAAGGAGGAGGAGGAGGAGGAGAAGCCAGGGCGGTGCGCTGGCGCCCGCGCGATCATGCACAATTTCATCCAGGAGCGACGAGTCCATCCTGAAACGTCGGGGGAGAGGGGAGGGGGGCATCACATGATATGGAGGGTAGGCTAAGAGTTAGTCGGCCCGACCCAGCCCAAAAACTGTATGGCTCCTTGGTCAAGCTTACTCCTGCTGCATCTTCTGCCCCGGCTCCTCCCTTGAGAAGCTGGGGGGCAGGAAGGGGACGGGTAGGGCGGACTGATGCCTTCATCGAACTCTTGAGGGGAGGAGGAGGAGGAGGAGGAGGAGGAGGAGGAGGAGGAGGAGGAGGAGGAGGAGGAGGGGGAGGGGGGAGGGGGAGGGGGGGAGGGGGAGGGGGAGGGGAGGGGGAGGGGGAGGAGGAGGAAGGAGGAGGAGGGGAGGGAGGGAGGAAAGTAGGGGGAGGAGAGCAGGGAGGAAGGAGGAGGGGGAGGAGGAGGGGGGAGGGGAGGGGGAGGAGGAGGAGGAGAGGGAATAGAGAGAAAGAGAGAGAGAGAGAGACGCCGACTGCGTCCCCGTCCGCACGGGACGGACACGGGCAGGCTGAGAAGTGAACGGAGAAGGGCGCGCCCAACGCGACCACGATGAGCGGGGGGTGGGGAGGGACGGCAGCCGGCAACGTGAAGCGGGAGAAGGAGGAGGAGGAGGAGGAGGAGGAGGAGGAGGAGGAGGAGGCAGGGGGGGAGGAAGGGAAGGAGGAGGCAAGAGGGGAGGAAGGGAAGGGAGGGAGGAAGAGGAGGGGAGCATCAGAGGGGGGAGGGGAGGGAGCAGCGGGGGAAGGCGTGTGGGGAGAGCTGGGCGGAGGTGCGGCTCAGGCCCGCGCCATCCTCCCCGTCCTGCGCGGAAGCGTCGGCGGGCACCGGCGCACTGCTGCTGGACGCCCACGCGCCACTGGCCGCGTCGCCTTGCGGGGCCAGGTCGTCAGTCCTCCCCCTCGTCTTCGTCGTCGTCGTCGTCGTCGTGGTCTTAGTCGTCCTCGTCATCGTCGTCGTCCTCCTCCTCCTGATCCCCCTCCTCGTCCAGACACGAGGATGCCAGCGATGTTATCCTCCTACCGAAACGGAGGTTTCTGAAGCCGGTTCTGGACAGGTTCTCGTCTCCGCGGCCATGCAGGAGGCTCGACAAAAACTGACGCGGACGTACCCATGGAGGGTTTGATCGACGCCCTTCGAGATCTACGATCGATTCATCCTTGTATTCATGGGGTGGTGGCGCCACTCATCTCATGAACTGGTGTGTATATGTTTACGGGGTGGTGACAGAGCGACTCACATGGACTGGGGCATCATCAAATATGGATTGTCTCTGCTTCTGGGCTGGTTTGTCGCTGCTTCGGGGGTGGTGACAGAGCCACTCACGTGGACTGGGGCATCACCATGTGGGTTGGCTCATGTTGTCTCTGCTTCTGGGGTAGATAGAGACACTCACACGGGCTGGGACATCACCAAGTATGTATGTATTGTTTCCGCTTCTGGAATGGGCTGCTTCTGCATATGAGCTGGTGACAGAGTTACTTACATGGACTGGGACATCATCAGCTATATATTGTCTCTGCCAATGGAATTGATTGTCTCAACTCATGGGTGGTGATTGAGACATTCGCAGGAACTGAAACGGCCTGAGCTGTGTCTGCCGCTGCTGTTTCCTCCTCGCCCTCCTCCTCCTCCTCCTCCTCCTTATCCTCCTCCTCCTCCTCCTCCTCCTCCCCCTCCTCCTCCTCCTCCTCCTCCTGCCTGTCGCCATCGTCCCCTTCCCCCCTCGTCGTCGCCGCCACCGCCGTTTTTGTCGGCGTCTGCACGGCGTCCTCACGTCCCGCAGCCACGCTTCCGGCACCGGAACTTGTTTCACCACGTTTGCAAACATATCTCTGACGTGCATGGCTTCTCTCTCTCTCTCTCTCTCTGAAGCCTTCAGAGACCTCCAGGGGCCAGGATACAGGGTGGCTCTAAGACGCACCACACCCTCCTCCTCGTCCCTTCTCCCACATCCCTCTTCTTCCTCCCTCCTCCTTATGTCCTCCATTTTCCCAACTTGCTCCTACTTGCCCAGACTCCTCCTCCGAAACCCTTCTCCACTGCCCTCCCTTCTCATCTCCATCCTCAACCTCATGTTCGTCACAGTAATCATGATGGCATCGGCAGACTGAATTCTGATACACACGATGCCGAAGCTCTATCGTAGATGGGCGTACCCCACGCGTGAGAGAGTGGCGGTTTGGCGGCACAAGTTATTGAGAGCTCTTGGCTACAACCCCCCGAATAGGCGACACATTCTTGCTTTTTCGAAACCGTCGCGGAGGAAACAAGCCATGACGTCACCTGCCTTGCCACCGCCTATCCTGGGAATTGCTGTTCAAATCCGAGATTTCCACAGAGACCCCGTCCCACGGAAAAACGTCTCGCCACCGCGTCTCCAGCGCTTGAACGCAAAGTTGCCCTTTTCAGGACCCGTGTCGTTTCCGACATTCGACTCTGCGCATGGGATGGGGCTGAGCTCCATGGCGAGGAGTGGGCGGGACGGATGTGATGTCAGACTTGGCGTGAGCGCACCACTCTTGGATCCCCCCCTCTCGTCCGTCCTCCTCTCCATCCTCCTTCTGGGAGGGGGAGAGGCGGAAGATGTCACCGGCGGAGGTCCCTGGGGAGGCCTCCAGGGGCCCCCAAAAGTCCATTCAATCCAAGAGCGTCCCAGCACGGGTTCTCCCCGATCCTCGATCGTCCCCCCAATTTCCATGCCCCCGATTAGAGGCCCCCAACATCGGGTCGGAATACATAGATGGGGTCGGAGGATCGCGCCGCATCGTGGATGCATCGCCGCATCTTCGAAATTATATGATAACGTCTGGTTACGACAATCGGCGGCAACCGGGATGCCGTGCTGATTTCTCTGGACTTCATGGGCTTGTCGGGCTGAAGAGCTGCCAACGCTTGGACACTGTCACTGCAGTATCGAACGCCTTCTAGACATCACAGCGTCTCCTCCTCTCCTCCTCCTCCTCCTCCTCCTCCTCCTCCTCCTCCTCCTCCTCCACCTCCTCTTCCTCCTCCCCCTACTCTTCCTCCTCCTTCTCCTCCTCCCCCTCCCCCTCCGCCTCACCCTCCTCCTCCCCCTCCTCCTCCTCCTCCTCCCCCTCCTCCTTCTCCTCCTCCTCTGTTACCCTCAATCATCCTCACATCATTCCTTCCTTCCTCCATTCCTCGCCTTCCTTCCTTCCTCCTTCCTCAGGACTTCCTCTCCTGATTCTGATTCCTGCCATCCACGATTCTGATTCCTGTCTTCCTCTTCTGATTCTGATTCCTGACTCCTGATTATGATTCCTATCCTTCCTTCCTTCATTCCTCACCATCCTCCTTCCTCTCCTGATTCCTGCCTCCACGGTGCCCCTGCTTCTGGCTGCCATCCTCGCCGTGTCCGAGAAAGACTTGATCATCAGACGCACGTCCCCCCCCCAACACACTCACACACACACACACACATCCTTCTCCTCCTCCACCTCCTCCTCCTCGCCCTCTCGTCCTCCTCCTCCTCTTCCTCCTCCTCCCCCTCCTCCTCCTCCTCCTCCTCCTCCTCCTCCTCCCCCTCCTCATCCTCCCCCTCCTCCTCCTCTTCCTCCTGCTCCTCCTCCTCCCGCACACACACACTTTTATTCCGTCGGCGGCTAGGCAGAGTCACTGCGCTGGCGGTAGGGCGTTGGTGTGTGCACCAAACGCGAACTAAGCCACCATGCAGAAGGGGGGAGGAGGAGGCGCCCCGCGACGGCGGGAGGGATGGGGAAGCCGGGTCCGCTCAGAGCGGGGCCGGGCGCGCGGCGGGGGCGGCGCCGGGGGGGGGGCGACCAGCGGCGGCGGGCCGGCGGCCGGGGAGCGGGGGGACGCCGAGGCTGGCTGCGGGGCAGCGGGCCGGGGCGGGGAGCCAGTGCCCAGCCAGGGCTGGTGACGAAGGCAAGCGAAAACACACACGCACACACACACACACAAATACACACAAGTACACACACGCACACACACACACACACACACACACCCGGCCTGCCGCCGCGTCCATCAGCGCCTTGCATCCTCGGCGGCAGTCTTGGAGGAATTCAACGGTGATGAAGAGGAGGTCAATGCTAGGCCGAATGGAGACACGTTATGTAGCGTCCGTGTAAAGGAACATGGATGCCGATGTAGGCCTGTAGGCCAAAAGTATACCTGGCGGGCGTAGCAGAAAGCTAAATAAACGCTGGAGGCAACGAACAAGACAGCGGGCCCAGAAGGGCAGAGTATACGCCAGCCAGGCCGCGTGAGAGAGACAGAGACACAAAGAGAAGGTAGGTCAGGTCTGGTCAGGTCAAGCCGTAGGCTGCGACAACCCATGGGCACGTGCATGTATGAGTCGGCCAGGACTCCGTCTTTGACGGAAGAGAGGGTATAATATCTATATATACATATATATATATGTGTGTGTAATAGCGGGAGACGAACGATATCGAACGAATCAACGTACAGGTGAAAGCCGAACAAGAGGGATCGAACTACACGCGCACACTGAACTAAGGTGGTAGCAAAAGCTAACCTGCCAAATGTTGGTGCCAAATCGCAATGGGCAACTGCCTCACGGGTAAACTAAGCCGCTCAGAACCTCCTTCACCACTCGTAGCTCTGTCCACCCACCACCATCTTTACTCCAGGTATGCTGACAAATCAACAGGCGACTAGTTGGGGTGTGACTGCAAGTAGGGACGCATGGCATTGGTGATGAAATACCGAAAGAAGCGTGCTACACAATGCAACCGAAAACGGCTGTCGTGGGTGAGGGCACGTGGAGTGCATCGGGCGCTTCACCTCGACGGGCAACTCTCGGGTCGGGCGAAAGGGGGGATAGAAAAGGGGAGGTTTGAGAATCAGCTCACGTCGCTGATTTTCCTGGCGCCTCCCGGCGCCGGAGGCGGCTATGTATCGAGAAATGGGCCTCTCGGTGGGGCCGAAACCAGCTGCATGCAGCAGATTTCGTACCCCCCCCTTTCCCAATCCCCTCGTTTCGTGCCCGACAGGGCAGGAAGAGATGCTGTGAAGGCTGCCCAGCGAGGGCGCCGCCCAGTGAATGAGAGGAGCCGTGCGGCGCACTACGCTGCTGTCTGTGCCCGTAGCCGTGCTGGCGTGTCAAAGAAAACAGAGGCAGCTGCAAATGGCAGCAGCCAGAATTGAGCAGGTACCGACCGTCCCGGCATTCCTATAGTCCTACCACGAACTGTTCTTAGAACCCAAAAACGCTCTAACAACAAAAACAATGTTCTTAGAACATAAACCTGGACCCGATGTGATAAAACAAGGCAGACTCCGCTAGATATGTTCTAAAAACATTTCGTGGGAACCAAAAAAAGGTTCTTAGAACATTATTTGGTGGGGCTATAGGCAAGCCGGGACGCTTCGCCACTGCTTGGCAGGAGGACGCACAGGGTGGGCCTTTACAGGACAGCCCTCCCATTAGCGCACGGGGGACGTGGCGTGACGGCGACGGAGGCCTGGGGGGTAGCCCCAAAGGCCCTCCCCCTCCACAAAAGTACACGTCTGAGGCAGTTTCGCCTTGACGGACCTCCACTTTCACAGGCAAGAGGCCTCCAACGTAGCCCCCGGACGGCCCTCGACCCGAGCCCCCAAGAGAGAACGAAGAGGCCGCGCACAAGGGCCGCAAGAGGGGCCTCCAAGGAGAACCTCGATGTGCCCCTGGGAGCCCTCCCTCCTGGCCATCGCTCGGACGTCCATTCCCTGTGGTTTTTCGGTCTCGTGCGTGGTTGTTTCGCCAAGTGATCAAGGATGCTCCTCGATGGTCCTCGCCGAGGAAAAAACGCACACGTCCGAGCGATGCCAAGCCTCATGGTGTGGCCCCCAGACCCTCAAAAAGCTACCCAGGAGGGCCTCCGGAGGCCCCCAAGAGGCCGCGCACCCAGGCGTTCCGAGAGCCTCGACCTCTCTGAGCCTCTCCCCTCTCGTCCCCTCCGCGGGCGTCCAACCTTTTCTCCCCGCCTCCCTCAGTCCCTCTCCTTGCCATCGCTCGGACGTCCATTCTCCGTGCATTCTTCGATGTCGTGCGTGCTTTTTGTTTCGCTCGATGATCCAGGATGCTCCTCGAGGGCCCTCGCCGAGGAAAAGAATCACACGTCCGAGCGATGCCAAGCTTTGAGCAGGGACCGACCGTCCCGGCATTCCGATAGTCCTACCACGAAATGTTCCTAGAACCCAAAAGTGTTCTAAGAACAAAAACAATGTTCTTAGAACATAAACCCAAAGTGATAAAACAGGACAGTCCCAACCAGAAATGTTCTAAGAACACTTCGTGGGAACCACAAAAGGCTCTGAGAACATTGCTTGGTGGGGCTAGAGGCGAGCCAGGACGCTCCGCCACTGATTGAAGGCTCTGCCGAGGGGGAACGACACGAGGGGGGGCCGGCTCGGGGGGACTTGTTGCGCGGGCAGTACTTACATCCATATCCAGAGCGTCGTGGACTTTTGGGGAAGAGGTGCCGCAACGCCGAGGCGCGCTGGATATGGATAAAATCAAGCCTCTTGGGGCCAGATTTTTATCCATATCCAGTGCGTCTACGGTTTCTGGGGAAGAGAGCCCAAGAATCGAAGACGCACTGGATGTGGATATAACTATTGCCCGCATGTCGACTCGGAATTGGCGCCACATTGCCGACGGATCGCCGACGAGCCCCCGATGCTCCGCGAAACCGGACGCGCCCTGCCGGCGCTGAATCATGGGCGGTCGAGGGCCGCTGCGTCCCCCCCCCGGAGCCAGCCCCCCCCCCCCTGTCCTCGCCCCGACTCCCTCCCCTCCCCACTTCCTTCGGCTGCACGCAAGAGTGACCCTGGGTAAGAGTGACCTTTGGTGCGCGGCTGTTGGGGGGGCGCGAGGGGGCCAAACCCGAGCGCGCAAGCCGCTGCTACCGCATCGCGTTCGGCGATCGGGGGACCCCATTGGGCCCGC
The DNA here is from genome assembly GCA_963575745.1 of Prorocentrum cordatum. Lineage (NCBI taxonomy): Eukaryota > Dinophyceae > Prorocentrales > Prorocentraceae > Prorocentrum > Prorocentrum cordatum. Next base: position 941,601 of record CAUYUJ010005891.1, read on the forward strand.
ACCCAAGGTCACTCCGGCGAAAGGTCACCCTTGCGTGTAGTCGATCCCTCCTCGAGGCGCACGTCCGGTCCTGAGGGGCCCGTGCCGGGCTCGCCGGGCTCGCCGCCCATTGGGACCCGGCGCTCGATGAGCACGGGCCGCAGGTACCGATCCCTGAGCGACCCCAGCTGGCCCTGGACCTCGGGCGCAGGCCAACATTTCCGCATACGCCCTCTCTCCCCCCCCGCCTCCCTGCCTCATCGTCCACCTTGTCAAACCTCATCCGCCTTGCTTATCTCTCCTCCTCGTCCTCCTGATGATCTCCTCCTCGTCCTCATACTCGTCGTCGTCGTCGTCCTCCTCCTTTCCCTCCTCCTCCTCCACCTCCTCCTCCTCCTTGTCCTTCTCTTCATCCCCCTCATCCGCCCTCATCCGCCCCAATATCATCTCCCTCCTTTCTCACGCAAATGCTTCCTCCTCCTCCTCCTCCTCCTCCTCCTCCTCCTCCTCGTTATCGTCTTCCTTCTCCCCTTGCTCCATCCTTCTCTCCCTCCTCCGCCTCCCCCGCCCCCGCCCTGCTCCCTCCCCCGGGCTCGCGCCCGCCGGGGCCAGGGCTCGCCTCGCACGGGAGAGCGGAGCTCAGGTGCACCATCCGGAAGAGGATGAACAGCCGCCTCTGCGACTCCTGGCGTCGAACGGGCGCGGCCGCGGAAGGCACCGGGGGCGGAGGTCCGCGGCTCACAGGGGGAGGGGGGCTCCACCTTCTCCTGCTCCTTCTGCTCCTCCTGCTTCTGTTCTCCCTCCTCCCTCCTCCGCCGCCTCCTCCTCCTCCTCCTCCTCCTCCTCCTCCTCCTGCCTCCCGTCTCCTGTTTCCTTCTCCTTTCTTCCTTCTATCCCCGCCTCCCTCCCTCCCTCCCTCCTCTTCCCTGCCCTCATTCTTCTCCTCCGTGAAATTCCTTTCTATATCTCCTCCTGCTCTTCCCTCCTCCTCCTGCCCCCTGCTGCCTGGCTGATCCGCGGCCCCGCCCGCCCTGTAGGGCAGATGGCCACCAGGGCGCGGCGCGCTGCATCGATTCCAACCCCTGGCTTCGGGAGAGAGCCACTCTGCGGGGATATGGGTTCGGTCTCTGGGCGAGCGTTGTGAACCTGCCGGAGGGGATCCTGCTCCGGGTAGGCCCCTCTTAGGCTTTCTTTTGATCTCCTCTAGGTTACCTCTGGTATGCCCCTGGCTTTCCTTCGGGCTACCTCTGGGCTTGCCGTGGGTGTCCTCTGGATTGCCTCTGGGCTTCCTCTAGAAGGATCCCTCTACGTGACTCTTAGGTGTTCTCTGGTTGTCCTGAGGTTTTCTCTGCTTGTCCTCTGGTTTCCTCTGGATGTCCCTGGGTTGTCTGTGGTTGCCGATATGTTTTATATGGATCCCCGTCGGTTTTCTCAGCTTGCTATTTGGCTTCCTCCAGGTTTGATTCAGACTGCTAGCGACTATAATCGTTCCCATCAAGCCTTGTGATTTGGATGACTCACGGGGTATGTGTTCGCGTGCGTGGTTGTGTTTCCTCTGCGCGGTCGCCCTAGTCCTTCTCTATCGCCAATACCACCGTCGAGCAATTATCACGATGACTTCGTTCTCTGGACCCGGGAAGGGCCCGAAGCACTCGCCGAGCGTGGCCAAACGCCTTCCATTAGTTTGTTTTCTCCGGCAAGGGCGGGGCTGGGTCTCCTCCCGCTCAGCACCCTCTTCCTCCTCCGCCCTGGTCCCTCTTCCCCATTAGCCCCCTCCTCCCCTCGTCCAGGAATCGACCTCCCTCCCCCTTCTCAGCCTCCCCTTCGCCCCCTCCTTCTCATCCCCTTCCCACCTCCATCCCTTTCCATGATCAATAACTCTTCCCTGTCTCACCCCCAGACCTGCCGGTAAGGCGGGCCGGCGCTTTGACAGAGACTTCCTCAGCATCTATGACCCTGAAGCTTGAAGTGAGCAACAGCTTCACGGATGGAGGGCGGGCCATTTTTTTAATGTGGTTCTCGTCCTATCGTCGCGAACATTCGTCTTGAAAGGTGGCGACAGCCTCACGGAAGGAGGGCGGGCCGTTTTCAAACTGTGGTTCTCCTGAGCGCCGCGCACATTCATCTCCAAACTTCGCAACAGCTTTACTGATGGAGGGCTGGCCGTTTTCAAAACGTCCTTCCCGCCTCAGAGCAACGCACATCCGCATTCAAATTCGCAACTGCTGTTCTCGTCTTAGCGCCGTGAACAATTGCCTTGAAAGTTTGCAGCAGCTTCAAGGACCCGTTGGTTGAATCCCAGAGATGATTTTCTGCACGATTACAAGTTGTCAAAGCGAAAAAGTCACGTTGATTCGCGGTGCTGAAGTCATAGGAGTAGTGTTCTGGCACGACTTCGGAATGCAAGGAAGCAAAAGTCACGTTGAATCGCGGCGCAGCAGTCACATGAGTTGTGGATTGGCACGGTTGACGATTCGAACGTTGTCTCCCAATGGCGGCAGTTCCCGCCATGGGAATAACATTCGTGCTGGGGTCTATGGGGAGGGAACTACGGGGAGGTTGTATTGCAACACCGTTGATGCGTCTTGGGGTTCGGCTGGTACCCCTCGCCCTCATCGTCGCTGCCCTCCTTAAGGGATCGAACTCCATACACCGAGGCTTTTTCCGGCCATGCGTTGAAATTTGCACTGGAGAATGGATCCTGGTGGATACGGGACCCTAATGTATACATGTTTCATTGTTTCCCCCGGACATCGAGGAACAAAACTGTACGCCACACCACCCCAGCGTCGTCCCCGACCCTCAAAAAGTCATGGAATTGAAAAACAGCCCGCCACTGGTAATGTATATGTTCCAGTTTCCGACTCCCCTTCCCGAGCGTCCGACCGCACGCGGCTCCTCCAGCCTGTCCATCACCTGCGCGGTCTCCGCGCCGACGGCGCCGAGTGCGCGGCCGAGGGCGCGGCAGTCCTCGGGAGGGGGAGGGGGAGAGGGGGGAGGGGGAGGACGAGGAGGAGGAGGAGGAGGAGGAGGAGGAAGAGGAGGAGGAGAAGAGGAGGAGGAGGAGGAGGAGGAGGATAGGAAGAAGGAGGAGGAGGAGGAGAGAGCAGGAGGAGGAGGGCAGGAGGAGACGGAGGAGGAAGAGGAGGAGGGAGGAGGAGGAGGGAGGAGGAGGAGGGGGGGGGGTGCACGCGCTAGGCGGTAGATGGGCGAGTGGGGGGGGGGGGGGGAACGCGCGCTAGACGCTAGCTAGAAGGAGCGGAGATCTCCTCCTGTCATTCGAGGCCAATTGTTCCGCTTCCCCTGTCCTCGACCTGCCATTCGAGCGCGCCTCCCTCTCTTCCTACCCGTTCGAGTTATCCTGCTCTTCTTCCTTCTATTCGAGCACTCTTTGCTGTTGTCTTCTTCTTCTTCCTCCTCCTCCTCCTCCTCTTCGTCCTGCTGCTCCTCCTCCTCCTCCTCCTCCTCATCCTCCTCCTCTTCCTCCTCCTACGACGGCACTACGAAAGTGTTGGCCCGCTTCGTGCATCCACCAAGACACGTCTTAGCCGGGAGCGCTGTTGCGAATTCGAGCTGAAGAAGTGCCGACATCTACTTCCGAAGAACTTCTGGGCGGGGGCGTCAATCCGAAATCGAAACGACCCAAAGGGTGTCGAAATCCAGTTTTCAGGAAGTCCCTTGGCGGGAGCGCCATGTCGAAATCGAACCCAGAAGTCTCCGAATCTTGTTTCGGGGGAAGTCCGACGCGGGAGTGCCATTTCGAAATCGAACCAGATCGAACCAGTAAGGTTTCGAATTCTAGTTTGGAGGAAGTTGGGCAGGAGCACCACGTCGAAATCAAACCCGAACAGTTCGAAGTCGTTTTGAAATGTTGTTGTTCAAGAAGTCTCAAGCGAAACCATCGTGCCGAGATGACCACACTGGTTGGCATTCGAAGTGCTCACTTTTTTACCAGAGGTTTCGAAAGTGTGGCTTTCGACTGAGACGTCCTCCAAAAAAACAACTTCGAACGATTTCGAAACTTCTGGGTTCGATTTCGAAATGGCGCCCCCGCCCAAGACTTCCTTCAAAAAACAGTCGGGTTCGAATTTGAAAGGCCAGTTCCGCCCGATACTTGAGCAAAACAATGCTTGAACAAAACGTTGTACTGTGGCCCCGCGGCCTAACGAGCCCCTCTTACGTCTCCTCTCTTATCGCGGGCGCAACGCCACTGACGGCGTCGTACCCGGGCCCCGTCGCATTACGGGAGGCGCTGCATTTTGGCCGAACTTTCGCAAGTGCGAACTAATGTACACAATTATTGCGTCCCCGAGGGAACGGGCCTTTGTACATGATGCCATTTTCGCGTCCCCGAAGCCATAAACATACGCAACTTACACCGTATTCGCAGTGCCAGGCCAAGAATGTTCTCAGGCGCCCGAAGACGGTTCCAAGACGGCCCAAGAGGGCCCAAAGAGGCCCCAACAACGATCCAAGAGGCCTCCCGAGAGAGCCCCAAGAGGCCAACATTATAGATGTTACAAGATGTTTTTTGAAGGAGTTTGGCCTTCTCGCATGTTCGGCTTTCCGACGTTCCAAGATGGCTCAAGAAGCTCCCAAGATCGCCCCCAAAAACCCACGACGCCTCCAAGAGGGCCCAATGACGGCCCAAGAGGGCTCCAAGATGGCCCAAGAAGCGCTCCAGATGGCCCACGAGGGCCCCAAGAGGGGCCCAAGCAGGGGACCACGAACCGAACATTCTATATTTTGCCGGGAGAAGCCCCCAGGAGGCCCCAAGAGGCCGCCAAAAGGCCCCAAGAGGCCCCACGAGGCGCCCAAGACGCGCCCAAGAGGCCTCCAAGAGGCCCAACAGATACCCTTCGAGGCCCCAAGAGGCCCCCAAGAGGCGACCAAACCCGCTCCAAAAGGCCCCCGAGAGGCTTCCCACTACACTCCAACACAGATACAAGAGGCCTCAGACCCACAACCCAGGCACGGTGGCGGGATGGGCCGAAGGCCAAAAGGATAGCACCAACGTCTCATTATGCGCTGATGATTCCTATCCGTCCCCGCATGATGTTCCCAGATGCGCCGAGGCAGCGCCGAGACGCACCGACGCGACTCTGATATATCCCATTATGATGGAGAAAAAGCCGGCAGCAGCAGGCGAAGCCCTTACGGAAAATTATCAACGTCAGGCTCAGCATAACCAGCATCTGCAATAACATCATCAGCAGCATCACCACCCTCAACAGCGGCATCATAATCAGCATTGACATCATCACCGCCATCAACATCGTCACCATCATGATCCTCATGATCATCATTACAACCATGAGCATCATCATCATCAGCAACATCAGCAACATCAGCATCATCAGCATCGTCGTCGTCATCATCATCACAACCATCATCCTCATCATCGTCATCGTCATCCTCATCATAACTCCCAAATCTGGAGGCACGAGAGGTCACACGTGACGGCCTGGACTTGCCGCAAGCAATTCGATATCCTCCGAAAGCCACATTCCATGGGCATGTGGACGATGAAGCGGGGCCGAACGAAGTAGCCACCACACAGAAAAACTAACATTATTAGGAAAACCACTGTGCTTGTGACACAGATAACAGAACAGTTACACGGATTGATCGTACGAGACTGCGTGCCCCCTTCTTTCAAGCATGGTCAACGGCGCCCCGGTGTTCCAGGCAGCCTGCCAGAGCGTGGGCCCGGTCGCGGCGAGGCTGGACCCCAGCCGAGAGCAAGTGCGCCTTGGCCCTGAGCTCGCTAACTGTTTTCCTGGCATGCTCCTTTTCCTGCTTCGCCAAAGTCCAATTTGGGCACGACTGATGTCCTGGCCGCGTGGCTGGGTCGCCTGCCTCCTCCTCCTCCTCTTCCCTCCCCCTCCTCCTCCTCCTTTCGATTCTCTGCCCCTGTTTCTGTTTCCTTCCACTGGCAAGTCACGCTGGCCCATACCTTTACGGAGCTGGGCTATGCTTGCACGGAGCTGGGGGGGCGGGCTCGCTCGCCAGACAGTATGATTTAGCAGCAATGGGGCTCTCTTCCCCTAGGCCACAGTTCTAAGTCAATGCCGCGACGAAACGCATCGAAGCCCTGGCGTTCAAATCACGCGCGAAGCCATACTTTCCGACGTCTGAAGGGTACCACCTCAACTACACAACCGAGGCACGAACCACGAGCTACCCATGACCACCCCGAGCCTTGACTCGGGGAGATGTCAGACTCGGGTTCGGGGGCTCGGGTTGGCTTGGCGGGGCCATCAGAAAAAATGGAGAACACAATCTGAAATTTCACGCGAATTCCGCTGCAGACCTCTGATACAAATTGAGCCGTCAAAATCCAGAACGGGCCCGTCAAAAAGCGTCGGCAAACCCGAGCTCCGGCGAACTCCAGCATTCAATGCCCCCGAACCGAGCCTTGATGCTCTGCAATTCATGAGTGCTTCTCATACCATCTTGTTGGCTCTTGCGAATCGAGGTTAATCGGCGCTGGATCGACGCAAAATAAAACTACAACCCGCTGGATTAGAAAATGGAGACCGTGGGAATCGAGAAATACACAGTTGGCCTCCCGTCAGGCCACGGGGCCCCGGGACAATGTTGGAGTTGGGGCCGGTTTGGGAATTTCAGATGCATCTCTCACTCCTTTGAATATCGTAACGACCAAGTGGGGTCAGCGTCTGAAAGTGCGATTCCGCCTGAGACTTCCTCAACAAAAACTTTCAGATCGCCTTCCAGGGCGATCTGAAAATTTGCCATGGCATCTGAAAGTGGCGATTTCGCGTGGGATATCCCCAGAAAAAATCAGACCCATCTTCATGCCGCTTGAGAATGGCGATATCGCCTGAGAATCCCTCGCAGGGTATTTTCCGGCCGCTTTTCACGCCGCCGAAGAGTGGCGACTTCGTTTGGGCTGTCCTAACAACCGCGCGTCTCGTCCATCCCTGCGTCGCCGTTCCTCCTTTCGGGTCACGAGTCTGTCCGGGAGTCATCTTGGGATCGATCGAATGTCGAAGCTTGACGTTCTATCGATTGGCGACGACCCAGGGGTTGTTCCCTCGCATAGTGCCGATCACCACTTTTGAATCCAGGGGGTAGTAATCGACGCCAAATCGGCGCTATCTCAACGATCACCAGAACCTAATCGACGCGAGTGGACTCTGAAGAAAGAAAACGGCGGTATACGCAGCTCCCTAAATTTGCGACCGAACGCCAGCTCCCCCGGCCCGAGCACTGTACTGATGTTCCGGGGCCCTGGCTAGGTCGGGCCTGTCCCCCTACAGGCGGATTTTGGACGAAAAAAACAACATACCCCAAACATACCCCCAACTAGTAAAAAAAAAAACGAAAAAAAGTCCCTAGATTTTTCTTACTCGGGGATGGACAGACCTCCCTTTAGTCGGAGGTGAGGGGGTGAGATCGAAGTGGAACGGAGAGCCCCCCTACCGGGAAATCGATTTCGGTTTCGTGTTCGTGCGTGCCGTGCGGGCGAGG
>CAUYUJ010005891.1:949173-959173 GCA_963575745.1 Prorocentrum cordatum
CCTCCTTCTCCTTCTCCTCCGACGGACAGCGGCAGCGCTCCACCAGCGCGGCGCACGCCTTTGTCTCCTCCGCGCCCCTCGGCGGTGGTGCCGCTCCCGCCCCTGCGCGCGACCCTCGCACGTGCTCCCTCCGCCAGGTCGTCGGAAGCGGGGCCGCGCGCGAGCGCCCTCCGTTCACGAGCTGGCGGCGCGCTCGGCTCCCGAGCTCAAGTAATTACAGTCGGGGCGTTGACCTAAGGAACCCTTGATAAGGAACGAGGCCCCCTTTCCCCGAAAGTTGATCTTCGCTTTCCCATGGGAAACCTTCGGGAAACCGAAGGCAAACTGCACAACAGTCAAGGAACGCCGAGCCCCTCCCCAACGAAAAGGGTTCCTTCTTCAGCGCCCCGACTGCAGTGCCCCGTTGGATCCACTTGTTGTGAGAGAGGGGGGTCGGATTAGGCAGGGCCCTCCGACTCGCTCGACCTGGCTAAAACTTGACCCGAACTCATACTCCCCCTCCTCCTCCCTGTCCTCCCTGTCAGGCTTCCTTATCCTCCCATTTCTGCTTCTCCGTTTCCTCCTCCTCCTCCTCTTCCTCCTCCTCCTCCTCCTCCACCTGCTCCACCCCCTCTTCCTCCTCTTGCTCCTCCTCCTCCTATCATTATCCTCCTCACCTGTGCCACTGGGTCCCCTTCCCAGGCAAACATGGTGGTTGCAGCCCGATCGTCACATCGTTCGTGCCTGTCCGAAGGTCGTGGGCAACCACGATGTTCGGCAGGGGCGGGCGGGGGAGAGACTCCTGCACCTCGTCGCCCGGTTTGCCCCACCCGTCCTTCCCACGGCCAAGGACCCCCGCCCTGGCGTTTGTGGGGGTGGGTTTGTCTCGCGTGGGAGTGGTGCCCCACGGAGGCTGACTGGGGCGGCACAGCCAACGGGCGTGTAACTGAGGGCGCTAGCGCCCGCCAGCTCGAAAACGTCAAAACGCGCGGCGCGCCAAGGTGCATGCCGATTGGTTTTTCAGGTGCGGCCCCTCGCATCCTGGGGAGGGCCCTGACACTGCGCGCGCGTGACATGCTGAGCAGTCGTGGAGCGTCAGCAGCACGTGTCTGCGAGGTGGAACTATTTCTGATTGCCTGACGTGGACCATCAGACCCGAGGGGGTATGGCAACGCCACGTGCCTCTCACCTGGACGCCGCAGGCCGAGCTGCGCGGCAGCGCCCCCGCGCTCCAGGAGCGCCCTGGCGACGGCCGCCCACAGCGCGCCCGTCGCCCCAGCGCCGGCTCCTCCGTCGAGCTCCGCACCCGCTGGCCACAGCAGCGACGACAGCGAGCCTCGCACCACCGCCGCGCCGCCCCCGGCGGTGGGGCACTCCGCGGCCCAGTGGCCCAGCTGCCCGCAGGCCGCGCACGGCAGCCTCCACTTGAGCGCCGCGATGCGCGCCGGATCCGAAGGGCGCCCGCGGCGGCGCCCGCCGCGGCGCCCATTGGCCGGCGCCCTGCGGCCGGGGATTTCCGCGCCGGCCTCGTCGCCAACGCCGACGGCCGCAGACCTGTTGCCCACGGCCGCCCTCGGCAGAGATCCAAGGACGAGGCTGTCGCAGGCTCGCAGCAACGCGCTGCAGACCACGGCTCCCGGTGCCACGGCGCGCTCCGGCGTGGAGGGCGGCCAGGGCGCAGCTGCGGGGGGCCCGCGCGTGAGCCTGAGGGCATCCCCTGCTCCGCGCAGGGCCTCGCCACCTGGGCCCTGTCCGAGGCGGCGCAGCGGCCGCGCCAGAGCAGCGCGGGCGCGCGCGCCAGGCTCCAGCTTCTGATCGCTCATCCGCCCGAGCACGTCGGCGGCCACCTCCAGCCGCCTGCGTCTCTGGCAGATGCCGATCAGCGTGCCGTAGGTGACGGCGTCGGGGGTGAGCTGCTCTGCCTGCATCGCGCGGAGGTGGTGCATGGCGGGCGCCACCTCGTGGCAGGAGGCGATCAGGCAGTTGTAGGTGACCGCGTCGGGCTCCAGGGCACAGTCGCGCATCTCGTCGAACAGGGCCGCCGCGCGTCCGCGCTGCCTGGCCGTCGCGCAGGCGCCGAGCAGGGAGTTGTAGGTGATGCAATCGGGCGGGGGGCCCAGCGAGCGCATTGATTTCAGGACCCAGAGCCCCGTCTCCAGCCGCCCGCCGCGGCCACACGCCCAGACCAGCGTGTTGCAGACGACGGTCTGTGGCCGCACCCGCACTTCGTACATCTCCGCCAGCAGCTGCATCGCCTTCTCGGGCCTGTCGGAGCACGCGCCAATGGCCGCGGCGTAGGTGACAGCGTTGGGCTCCAAAGCCCGCGCTTGCATCTCGGCCATCAGATCTGACACCCTGCCAGCGCCCTCGCCCCTGCGCTGAACGCGGATCAGCGCGTTGTACGTGACGACGTCCGGCGAGATCCTCCGCACCCCCATCTCGTTGAGAAGCCCCAGCGCTGCCGCCCACTCCTGCACGCCTTCGCACGCGCTGATGGCGGCGTTGTAGCTGACAACGCTTGGGGACAGCCCCAACCCCCGCATCTCGCGCAGCAGCCCCAGGGCCCTGCTAGGCTTCCCGACGTGCCGGCAAGCGCTGATAGCCATGTTGAAGGCGATCACCCCAGGGTCGAGCCGCAGCCGCCGCGCCGCCGCGAAGTGCTCCAGAGCCCTCCGTGGCTGGCTCGCTCTCGCGGCCGCGCTCATCAGAGCGCCCAGCGTGACGAGGCTCCTCGCCAAGCGCCGCCCGCCCATCGCGCCGAGCAGCTCTTCGGCCTGCTCTGGCTGCCCCTGGGCCTCGCAAGCAGCGGCCAGGGCGCTGAAGCACACGGCGTTCGGCGTGACTCCCCGCGCCTCCATATCCTCCAGCAGCCTCAGCGCCCGCGAAGTGCGAGAAGCCTTGTCGCACGCGCTGATCAAGGTTCCGTATGTTACGACGGTGGGCGCGAACCTCTGCTCTGTCATGGCGTCGTGCAGATCCAGGGCCAGCTGCGGACGCCTGCCACGGACGCAGGCGCTGAGGAGCGCGTTGCGGACGGTGGCCTCCGGACCCCTGCCCTGCGGCCTGCCCTCGGCGAAGGCCCAGAGCGCCCCCCTCCAGTCGGCGCGCCGCCTGCATGCCTCGACAGCGGCGCCGCAGTCCACTGGCGGCGCGCAGAAGGGCTTGGGGGCGAGGGGAGCAAGTCCTCGACGAGGGCTTTGTGGAAGCTTCTGCGATGACGCAAGGGGGCCTCCGACAAGGAACCGCCCCCTCCTCTTTCCTTGGGCTTCCAAGGAGGCTTCTCAGAAGGCAGGAGGGCGTCTTTGAGGCGGGATGCCTTCTTCGACGCCCGCCCCCCGCGCTTGCCCTACTCCCAAGGCCCATCTAAGCCGAGCCCAGGCCTCTGATTACCAGCCTGGAAGATATCCCTATCCCTATGCTGGGCACCTCCTCATCACGATGCCAATCTTAGGGGTTCCCTTCTTTTCTGAGGGCGAATCCCTAAGATTGTCATCGCCTTTTGGCGTGTCAATCTTAGGGATGGGGACGCGTTCGAGGCTGGTAATCTGAGGAGGAGGAGGATGAGGAGGAGGAGCAGGAGGAGGAGGAGGAGGAGGAGGAGGAGGAGGAGGAGGAGGAGGAAGGAGGAGAGGCATAGGAGGAGGAGGAGGCCCATCCAAGCCAAGCCCAGGCCTCTGAGCTGCGCCTGGCCGTGGCAACGCGGGCCACCCCCCGCAACCCCGGGGAGCTGCCCCAGCCACCCCCCCGTCTTGCGCGCCGCCGAGTGGCGCGGCCGGCTGCCCGGCGCTGCGCCGCGAGACCAGCGCGTCGCGCACAACGGGTGTCGGGCGGGTGGCAATGGGTAACCAAACCAGCCTCGAACGTATCCCTATCCTTAAGATTGACACGCCCAAAGGCGATGACAATCTTAGGGCTGCACCCTCAGAAACTGAGGGAATCCGTAAGATCGCCATCGTGATGAGGCGATGCCCAACATAGGGATAGGGATAGGTTCCAGGCTGGTAAATGGGGGGTGGCCCAAACGGTGGGTGACGAAGAGTGCCCCAAAGAGGCCCTCGAGGGCTCCTCTGGGGCACCAGCTGGCCCCAAGAGGGGCCCTGCAGGGCCCCTCTATAGGGCTCTGTTCTTCACCCACCATGTGGGCCACGCCCCATTACCACCCGCCCGCTCGGCCGTGGCCGCACCCCCGGTGCACCACCGCGGCGGCGGCGGCTGCTGGCGCGCGCCAGCGCTGCGGGGCCACCCGCGGCGGCGCCGACGTCAGGAGCGTGAACGTTAGCCTCGAGGCGGCAGGCCAGCGCTGCTGCCGTGCGAGCGCGGCAGGGGTGCGCCGTCGGGGGCGCCTGGGGCCGAGGCGGCTGTCGAGGAGGGAGGGAAGGGCAGCGACGCGAGGAGGACTGGACCGCCGGAGGCAGAGGGAGGTTGGAGGACTGGCCCAGGCCAGCTTCAGAAGCCTTCCTGGTCAGAAGACCGACCAGCCCACAGGCCAGGGCGTCTGCATGATCCGGTCTGTGTCCCTTCGTCAGGGAAAGAAACACGGCACCAGCATAACCTTTCGACGGCCCAAGCAGATTTCTTGGTTCGGCGCTGGATCGCCCTCCCCGGCGCCCTGGCGTGCGGAGCGCGCCAGGGGCGGCGCTGGAGGCGCCGCCGAGCAGGGCCTCAGCGCCGATCCGAGAAATCCGCGCGGAGCGTAGAAATATCATGTTTATGCCAGGTGTTGTTCCTCGATGTCCTCGTACTGCCTCTGACGGCCTCCGCGCCCCGCCTGTCATGGTCCGCTCACACGCGCCAGGGGGGAGGGAGGGAGGGAATCGAACGCTTACACCGATCCAGCTCGGTCCTCCTCCCTCCCCCTTGCTGCTCTGACTGTGTTCCTCCTGTGGGAAGGGAGGGGGTGAAGCGAGGTGGATCTGCATCGTTGTCGTCCTCCGAGAGGAGGAGGAGGATGCCCCGCCACTCTGGGAGAGAGCCAGTGGGGCGAACCTCTGCGACGCGGGGCGGAGGGAGAGTCCGACTTTACGTGCCTTTTTGTGAGCACGTGCCGCCGGAAGGGAGAGGTTGGGTGAAAAGGAGGGAGGGGAGGATGGAGACGATGAAGCAAGCGGATAGATGGATGAGTGGATGTACCCGGCCGATATGGAAGAGGCCGCTTTCGGCTTCGGCCCGTTTCGGCTCTGGTCCGTGTCGGTTTCGGCTCGTTTCGGCTTTTTCGGCACGTTTCGGCATCGGCACGTTTCGGCTTCGGCCCACTTCGTCCCAGCCCTCGTTGGCTCTGGCCCAAGCCTGAACGGGCCGAGCCGAGGAAGAGGCGCGAGGGGAGGAAGGATACGCGATCCTGATCACCTCCTCCATCACTCCACCCCCGCTGCCAGGAGTGCGCGTACTCCGTGCCCACACGGGCCCCCATATACTTTTTCCAGATCTACCTGTGGCCTTCCTTTTCCCGCCTGCGCACCTCCTGGCTTTAATTTGTGGGCCACTGCGCATCAATGGGTTGCTTGCACCTTGCCGCACAATGTTCTTATGACAGGGAGCTGATGTAGTAAAACAATACGGACTCAGCCAGGAATATTATAAGAACAGCTCGAGCGAACCACACACGGTTCTTAGAATATTCTTGGGCGGGCCCACGAAAAGTCGGTACGCTTCGCCACTGCTTGAGAGGAGGCGAGCGGATAGATGGATGAATGGATCTACTGGACCGATGTGGGGGGTGCTTCATTTGTCACCCTGGCTCTGCGCCGCGGGAAGTCACTCTGAGAACGCCCTCCGGAAGCTGTTACCAAACATCCAGCGGCTCGATGTGTGTCGAGGCATGACCCCCCCCCCGAACCCCTGGGTCCAGTTTTCCATCCGGAGTTGTTCTTAATGATCCTGGGGCTCCAAAGCGGCCTCCAAAGACAGCGAATGGATTCAAAAAGCGCCGCCTCGATTTTGTTCGAGACGGCAGATGTCTGGGATAGTCGGCGCCAGCTCGAACCTCTCGGACTCGAAGCTGGCGACCACTCGGCGCTGGCCGAGATTGGTGCCATTGGGGCTAAAGGGGGTGGCAGCGATCAGTGCTACCTGGCGCTAGCGTCGGGGGCCACCAACATTTGGCGGCGATCAACGCTTCGGACGTGTCTTTTTCCCACCCCCCCTGTGTGAAGTTGGAAACTCGCCTTGAATCCGCTGCGCCGCGCGTCTCCTCTCTCCCCACTCATGCCTCCTCCCGCTCCTCATCTCACTATCCCTGCTCTGACATCCGCGTGTCCACTCCAGCACACCATTCGCACGTTTCGCCCCCGATAGGGGAGCTCCACCTGCGGCCCGAATGGGCAAGTCCGCCTGCCGTACGCAAGCCCATCTCGGCACGCCCCTCACGAGGATCGTGGCCCCATGGGGATCTCAACTTACGGCCCCAGAAGGACAGTCCGCATGGCGTGCCCACGCAGATCTCTGCACACCCCTCTCGAAAATCAGACCCCATTACAAAAACTCCACCTACGACCCCGATTAGAAAGTCCACATGCGTTCCCGGTCCCTCTCCAGCGCGCCCCTCACACGTTTCGTTATCCACAGGGACTCCACCTGCGGCCAAAAATTGGAAAGTTTGCGTACGTCCCCCCGCCCAGTTCGGCGTACCTCTCGCGCGTTTCGTGCTTCACAGGAAGCCCCACCTACTGCTCCAGTGGGAGGGTTCACATGCAACCCGCCCCGCAATTTCGTGGCACCCCACACGCGGATCGTGCACCACATGGAGCTCCACCTACGGTTTCACCGGGAGGGTTCACATGCGTCCCTACCCATCCGGCACACCCCTCACACAGATCGTGCTCCACTGGGAGCTCCAGTTACGGCTCCACGGATCGTCCGCAACAAAAACGCCACAACAACGCCAGACTAGACTCGAACTTGTCCCTATCCCTGACATGGCAGGCCAAAAGCAATGACACTCCAGTGCCCCGCAGTCCTCGCCATCCAGCGCCGCCCGGCGCCACTGCGGGTCGCTGTGGGGCAGCAGGGCGAGCAGCAGCTGCATGCCGCAGAGGGCAACCTTGGCCACCGCCGGGGCACGCGCCGCTCCGACAGGGGAAAGAAAAGAGAAAGGAGAGGCCAGTTCAGGAGACGCCCCCAGCGAGGTGCAGAAACAAACACATACACACAAAACACATACCTTTATCTATTATATATAGATAGATTACACACACACATATATATATACATATATATACAGACATACAGACATACATGCATCCAGATAGGTATACTGTATGGCCACACGCGCGCGTAGGTTCTGGTCACAACTGCGCCACGGCTGCCTCCGCTACCACCATTACTCTCGCTACCGCTACCTCCGCCATGACATCCGTGGCCACGGCGACGACTACCAACGCTTCCACCGACATGATCAGCGTGACGGACCTCGCGGGTCAAACTTTACGGGGGGGGGTCCGATCACCAAGACGTATGTATGTATGTATGTATGTATGTATGTATGTATGTGTGTATGTGTGTGTGCATGTATGTGTATGTATGTATGCATGCATGCATGTATGTATATGTGTAGATACAGAGATGAGAGAGAGAGAGAGAGATAAACCGAACCATATATACATAGACACAGAGAGAGAGTAATAAAGAGAGAGAGAGAGAGAAATCAAAAAACAAAGAAGCGACGGGAACCGAATGCTGCCGAAGGAAGCCGCCCGCAAACGGGTTCGCGCTCTGCTATTGTTCCAACGAGCTCGTCGGCAACGTTCCGACGTAAACCACCGCGAACTTGGATGCGCTGTCGATGCATTCCGATGTACACAAGAAAACGTCCAACGTGCCACCTCAAGGCTGAGGACGACGTGATCCAAGACGAGCAGAGGATTGCCAGACAAAAACCCAGCGAATTACCGACGGGCACGAACGAGAACGGAGCAACCGACGGACCGACGGTCGGAGCATGTCGCCGCGGCGGTCCCGGTGACACGCTGGGCCATGCAAGCGGATAGCGTGTCGCTCCGTTCCGCGGAGCGGGAGGCTTGGCAAAGCTCGTGATTTTGACGCCTGGGGACCTCGAGATGGATGACGTGTCGCGCCCCAAAATGGTGGGCCAGAACCGGCGGCTCGACACGCCGACCAAACGTTTCCGAGCGTAGTGCTTCGCCCACGCTCTCTTGCTTACGGCGCGGGGCACGAGATGCCACCTCAAAGCTAAGAACGACGTGATTCAAGGTGAGCGGAGGATCGACACAGAACAATCCAGGGAAACCCGACGGGCACCAAAGAAGAAGGTGTAACCTGGTGCTTCGCCACCGCTCTTATGCTCACGGCGAATGGCACGAGATCGTGGCCCGACTGGGCCGCCCTGTGGCGTGGCGGCGTGTTCTTGCACACGGGGGGGGCCTCCAGGGGGGCCCCCCCCAAAGGCCGGAAACAGCGCAGGGCCTCAAGGCCACTTCCCCTGAAAATCCGGGCGGAGATGTCTGCGGCACACCTGGCAGCGGCGAAGCATTCGCGGCCCATCGCGTCGAGCGCGGGCTGTCGCGGACGAGGTGCCGGAGCGGTCCTTCAGGACTCCCCTGTAGGCCTCACGCGCAGTCGGGGCCGGCCAGCCCGCCACTGTGCCTGCACGACGTGGGCGTGCCAGGCTGCCAGGTGCTGGCGGGCAGGGTCTCTGAAAGTCTCCTGGCCCGAGAGAGGACGGATCCTGAGGCAGGCGGGTCCGTGGGAAAAAAACACAAAAAAATACACACACACACACAAAAACACGTGTGTGTGTGTGTGTGTGTGTGTGTGTGCGTGTGTGTGCGTGTGCGTGTGCGTGTGCGTGTGTGTGTGCGTGTGCGTGTGCGTGTGCGGTTGCGTATGCGTGCTTCCAGGAGCCTCCGGAGGCCTCGCCTCCAGAGACCCCCCCAGGGGCTCCAAGCAAAAGAAGGGGAGACCGAGGGCCCCAGGGGGGCCGCGGGAGCCCTGCAGGCGGCCGCGGGAGGCCCCGGTGGAGCAGCGGGAGGTGGGGTGGTGGAGCGGTGTGTGTGTGTGTGTGTGTGTGTGTGTGTGTGTGTGTGTGTGTGTGTGTGTGTGTGTGTGTGTGTGTGTGTGTGTGTGTGTGTGTGTGCGTGCGTGCGTGCGTGCGTGCGCGTGCGTGCGTGCGTGTGCGTGCGTGCGCGTGCGTGCGTGCGTGCGTGCGCGTGCGTGCGCGTGCGCGTGCGTGTGCGTGTGCGTGTGCGTGTGCGTGTGCGTGTGCGTGTGCGTGTGCGTGTGCGTGTGCGTGTGCGGTTGCGGTTGCGTGTGCGTGTGCGTGTGCGTGTGCGTGTGCGTGTGTGTGTGTGTGTGTGTTTTGTTTTGTGCGTGTTGTTGTAATTTTTTTTCCCACAGACTCCGTGGGCATCTCCCATAGGGACCAGCTCCTCGCCCTGAGCTGCTCCCCGGCGGGCCCCACGGGGGCGCGGTGCCGGGGCCCGCGAGAGCCCGCGAGCGGCGGCCCGTCCGAGGGGGGACCCGCCTCCCTCTAAGGACCGGGTCGCCCAGGCGGAGGCGAGCGAGCGGCGGGCGGCGCCCAGAGCACGCCGCGGAGGTGTTGCCTCTGCTTTGCTCGGCGCTCCGTGGGAGAAAAAGCACACGCAAAAACACACACACACACAGTTGGAAAACACACACACACACACACACACACACACACACACACACACACACACACACACACACACACACACACACACACACACACACACACACACACACACACACACACACACACACACACACACACACACACACACACACACTGTGTGTGTGTGTTTTTGTAACTCACGTGTGTGTTTTTGTTCCCCGTGTGTGTTGATTTTTATGTTTTTTCCACAGAACGTGTTCGCTGAGGGGAGGCGAAGCTGCCGAGCTGCCCGTGGGCGCCGTCGCCCGGCGCCCGGCACACGGCGCCGTGCCTCCGCTCCAGTGCGCGGAGACCCCGCCGGCCCACTCGGCACGTGCGGTGCAGTCTGGTACGTGCGGTACAGTCTATCTTTGTTGGTGTTTGATCTCTCTCTCT
>CAUYUJ010005891.1:964173-1009173 GCA_963575745.1 Prorocentrum cordatum
ATTCTTGTTGCAAGGAACTATTGAAAACTTATGATGTTATAACGAATGCGCGCGCGTACTATTTTGTGCGGAGGATGGCGGGGGGGGGCGATACCAGCCTGACTGGGATGGTATAAAGTCACAGGCACGATGGAGCCTGGGTCAGAATCGCATGTAACTTGAAATGCCAACAAATGAATATTTAAGTCTAGGGGGGAGGGTGGTAGAACCTATTTTTTGTTAACAAGTGTAACCAATGTGGTCCACATTGAATCAGAACCATCAGTAACTTGCAATACGACAAGGTGAATATTTACCCCGAGGGGGAGGGTGGTACCACCTATGTCTTTTTAGGGAAAAATGTCTGTTCGCAATGAATTGTCCACTTCACTGCTCGCGCAGACGTCCCACCCACCCACCCGCAACTTGGCTTGCAAACCTTATGCAGCGGCGAATGCGATGAGTGTTTGGCGCTGGCTGGTGCATGTCTGCGGCCGCGCCAGCTCGCGCATTCGCGCGCTCGCAGCGGCCAGGCAGTTTGGCGCGACCGACGCAGCCGCGGTGGTGCTGACCGCTCGGCGCACCCCAGCGAGCACTTGAGAGCGAGTCGGCGGCTTGGGCGGGTGCGGTTGCATGGCAACGTCGACAATTGTAGACACGATGATGATGCTAGTGGCGATGCTGACAACGACGACGGCACGGCCAGTGACGGCGCCGATGCCGATCACGCCGACGGCGACGACGGCGCCTTTTGTCGGTGATCCAGGTTTTGGAAAGAATTTGACATGCGCGCGCGGCAGACGCGCGAAAGTGGCTCGCATGGTGTTTCTTGACGCGGATCGTGCCACCCTAGCAAGCGCGCAGGGGCGTTCGAACGATTCCGACATGCGCGCGCGAAACCCGTTTGGTAGCATGTTCTGAACATGTTGACCAAACGCATGTATTTCTGAAGAATTCGCAAAGACGCGCGCACGAGGTTGTTGAACTTCCGTGTTGCGAAACCCTGTGTGTTTGTATGCTTGTTGGACACTCGATTTTGAAATCCTTCCGAAACCGAAGGTTGTTCAAAAGGATTTCGGCATGCGCACACGAGCACAGGCGTTCGAACGATTTCGACATGCGCACGCGAAACTCGTTTGGGAGTACTTTCTGAAACTATTGACAAACCTATGATTTGTTCAGAAATCGCAAGAACGCGCGCATTATTAAAAAAATCTGTGTTACGAAACCCATTTGTGGTTTTTTGATGTTGCTTAGGCATTCGATGTTGTAATCCTTTCGAATCCGAGCGTTTCTTGAAGGATTTCGGCATGCGCGCGCGACGACGCGCGCGTGGGCATTTCGTCTTGTTTTTTTGTTGGCAAGAAATTATTGGAAGCTTATGGCTTTTGATAGGCGAGTGTGCGCGCATACTATTTTTCCAAAGGATGGCGGGGGGGGGGGGGCGCGATACCAGCCTGACTGGGATAGTATACAGTCACAGGTCGGATGGACATTGGGTCAGAATCACATGCAAATTGAAATGCCAAAAAGTGAATATTTAAGTCCGGGGGGGAGGGGGGTAGAACCTATCATCATGTTAATAAGGATAATGAATGTGGTCTACTATGCAGCTGACCCCCGTGTCCACAATCACAAACGGTCTGGAACACCAGAGAAAATCCCGGACATCTTCAACATTAAAAGACTCATCCTGCCTCCTGAGAGGTCGTACGATGTCAACTATATAAACTGACGCACCGCCGCAAATGTCCACCGACGCTTGGGCCCCAAGATGGGCCTGGCCAAGCTCGGTGCTGGTGTCGAAATGTCGTTGTCCGGTCCGTGGCTACACGTCGTTCATTTCTGATCGTGTTCGTTTGCAAATTGTGCTCGTCTCTAATTCTTCCTGGCCCCCTAGTGGCCAGGAAGAGGCCCAGGATAGAAGAATCAGAGATGAAAGGATCTTGACCCCCAGAAATCAAATAACTTTCGGACACTCAGACATGAACAACGTGTGCTGCCTCCTGGAGAGAGGGCGGAAGACAATGAAGGCGGAGCTGTCCTGCACCTCGCGCTGAAGGCCGTCCCGCTGCTCCGACAGCTGCCTGAGCCTGCGCTCCAGGCGCCTGCGCACGTGCGGCAAGAACAACCTCGAGTAGTTGAGCAACAGCACCTTCTCTACGCGAACGATCGGTTGCGGATATTGCTGACATCCTTGTATCGCTCAACCGTGCCGCCCAATCAACCTGGCAGGAGCGCCTGACCGACCGAGAAAACGACCCTGGAAGTCTGGCACACTTGGGACATGATGTGATATTCCTACCAGAATCGCTTCAGCCAACCATCACCGACGATGTGGATCCCACACCGACCCCGCCTTTCACATCGTTTTACATCGCTCCATGGCTCTCACGACGACCCGTGACCTTCGCGACCATTCCCCGCCCCGCTTTTCTCCTCCTGCCTGCCCCGGCCCGGCGGCCGACACCGCCCCCGCCTCACACGGCGAGCGGCGCCCGAAGCACACGCCGGCGCACCAGTGAAGGCGCGCTCCACGCCCGAAATTCGACGAGCGCGTTCCACTACTCGCAAAGTACCTACTCGCAGATGGCCTGGATCCGCTGGAGAGGAGATACGAGAAATTACATCGAATCAGACACGTGCTTTTCGGGCGTTTGCGAGAAGGCACTTTGCGAGTAGTGGAACGCGCTCGGTGAGTACAGGGGAACTCTTTCCAGTCAGCGGGCGCACACGAGCCGAAGCAGGTGCAGGCACCGGCCGGGCAGCAGGCGGGACGCGCCGGGAGCGAATGGCGGCACGGCGGACAGGAGATAGGGGAAGAAACAATTGCATGAGCATGAACAAGCTCGGAGGTCCGCGCAGAACATGCATGCCGTGGCCAGAAGTGCCAGTATCCGCCTTGCCGCGTCAGCCTCCAGCCTCTAAGGCTGCTACAATGTTGCTGCATCGCCGCCGTGCTGCCCAGAAGCATCCGCCACCGACCAGGCCGAGAATTCGGCATCCCTGATCGAGGTATCCCGCATCTCTTTTTTTTTTGTTTCCCAACTCTCCTGTGGAGTTGGGTCCTCGTTTTGATCTCGGCGCGGCGCCGGAACCCCCTCCCTGGCGCGCGGACCGCGCGCCTCGGGCGGCGCCGGCGAGAGGCTCCGGCGCCGCTCCGAGACATCTGCGCGGAGCTCCGGCCTCTCCAGGTGTACCGTCGGGGCGCTGACCCAAGGAACCCAACATAAGGAACAAGGCCCCTTGTTTCCATAAGTTGAACTTCGATTTCGTATCGAAAACCTAAGGGAAATCTAAGGCAAGCTGCGAAACACTTAAGGAACGAGGAGCCCCTCCCAACCAAAAGGGTTCCTTCTTCAGGGTCCCGACTGTAAGGAATCCTAAATAAGGAACGAGGCCCCTTTTTCCCAGAAGTTCACCTTCGATTCCCTATCGAAAGCATAAGGAAAGCCTGCGGCAAGCTGCGAACCACTTCAGGAACGCGGAGCCCCTCCCCAACGAAAAGGGTTCCTTCTTCAGGGCCCCGATGTCACTGTTTGCTCCCCGAGGGGAGCCTCACGGGGCGAGTGCACCCCGCCGCGGGCGCGCCAGCCCACACTGGAGAGCCCGCGGGCCAGCGCGCCCCGGGGCGGCGGGTGGCACCTCCGACGGGGCGCCCCGGGGGAGCTGCCCCCGAGGAACCTGCAGACAATAGAGGCCTCCTAGAGGGGGTCCGAGTAGACGGGGTTCGCCACATCGCCGATACATCGACGATGCATCCGCGATGCATCGGCGATGCACTGGCGACGTCGGCTGCATCGGCGACGTCGGCGTGGAGAAGATCAGGCTCCTCATCGAGCCGCATCGCCGACTGGTGCAGGAGGGCCCCTCGGAAGGGGCTGGCCCCTGCCAAAGGGGCAGTCCAGGGAGGCAGTCCCGCCAGGGCGCGGCGGGACTCTGGGAGGCGCGGGGGGCGCCTTCTGCGAGGGCCGCCTCCCGATCGCCCTGCTACAGTCGAGGCGTTGACCTAAGGAACCCTAAATAAGGAACGAGGCCCCTATTCTCCATAAGTTGAACTTCGATTTCGCATCGAGAACCTGAGCAAAATCCAGGGCAAGCTGCGAAACAATTAAGGAACACGGGGCCCCTCCCCAACGAAAAGGGTTCCTTCTTCAGGGCCCCGACTGTAGCTCTTTGGCAGCGCCACCGAGAGAGCGCAAGGGCCAGCAGGGCCATCAGTTTTCGTGTGGAGGCCAGGGAGGGAGCGCGAACAGCAGGAGAGCCCAGAATTGGGTCGATGAGTCGGACCGCCGATCGAAAGGGACCCGATCGGCGCAGATCGGTAGCCATGTCGGGAGAAGTCGAGTCGGCGGGAACCGGCAGGCTACAGTCAGGTGAATATTTTGGTAGTGACAATATACATGCAATGTTCACCAGCACTTGTTGTTGCGACGGTGGTCGAACGAGTACAGACACACTTGCTTTTCGCACAGGGTTGATGACCGACGACATCGAACGACGACGACGAAGACTACGACGACGGATACGTGCGAAACATGTCGTCGTCGTCGTCGTCGTCGTCGTCGTCGTCGTCGTCGTCGTCGTCGTCGTCGTCGTCGTCGTCGTCGTCGTCGTCGTCGTCGTCGTCGTCTCCGTCGTCGTCGTCGTCGTCGTCGTCGTCGTCGTCGTCGTCGTCGTCGTCGTCGTCGTCGTCGTCGTCTCCGTCGTCGTCGTCTCCGTCGTCGTCGTCGTCGTCGTCGTCGTCGTCGTCGTCGTCGTCGTCGTCGTCGTCGTCGTCGTCGTCGTCGTCTCCGTCGTCGTCTTTGTCGTCGTCCGCGGTTGTCGTCGGCCGCCGTCCGTCGTCGTTGTCGTTCCTTCGTCGTCGATCGGATGACCAGACGACGACGTGCGCGCACGCCCACGCGCTCGTCGGCCGTCGTCCGTTGTCGTTCCTTCGTCGTCGATCAGCTGACCAGACGGCGACGTTCGCGCACGCCCACGCGCGCTTCCCGCGTGCGCGCACTGCCCCCGTTTGGAAGCGAGGCGTGACTGCATCGACAGGGCCAGCCGCCCCCTGGCTGCCCGGCGGCCTTCTCCCCCCCCCCCCCTCCCCTGGGCCAGTGCCCTCCCCCTCCAAAATTGTTGGAGGGCTCTTCGTTTGCTTGTAAACTAGGTGTGGGCTCCAGCGCCCAATTCGGCCTGCCCCCCCCCCCTCCCCTGGCCGGTCCCCTTCCCCCTCCAAATTTGCTGGAGGGTGCTTCGTTGGTTTGTAAACTAGGTGTGGGCTCTAGCGCCCAATTTCATAAAAAGGAAGATCGCTCCCGAAACTCTTGCCTGCAAGACAGATGGGATCCAGCAGACCACGGCTTGGGCTCCAGCACCCAACCATTCACGAGGGAGCGTCAATTCGGCTGTGAATGCCTACAAAGCAACTGGGTGGCAGTGCTCCGTTTTTGCAAAGGAGGTGGTTCCAGCAGCCCACGGCATGGGCTCCAGCACCCAATTTTGACGAGGGAAGGTGGCTCCAGCAGCTTCTGTCTACAAGAAGGGTGGGCGTGCGCGTGCGCGTGCGCGTGCGCGTGCGCGTGCGTGCGCGCGCGGGTTCGAGCGCGAGTACAAGCGTCCTCCTCCTCCTCCTCCTCCTCCTCTTCCTCCTCCTCCTCTTACTCCTCACCCCCCTTTGAACTATAGAGTGCGAGATAAAAACTTCACCACCAACAATGTTCACCTGACTGGCCAGTCTGAATAGAATGTTCACCAACAATGTTTGTTGCGACGGTGTCTGCAAAATTAGAAGAACTTGCTGTTCGCGCAGGGTTGACGACACGACAACGGGCGACGAGGACGACGGATACGCTCGAAACAAGTCGTCATCGTCTTCGTGTTCGTCGTCGCCGTCCTCAGTTGTCGTCGGCCGTCGTCCGTCGTCGTCGTCGTCCGTCGTCGTCGTCGTCCGTCGTGGTCGTCGTCGTTTTTCGCTGTCGTCGGTCATATGACTGGATGACGTCGTGCGCGTGCGCACGCGCACGCGCATGCGCACGCGCGCGCGCACTCGCGCGCACACGCGCACGCACGCGCACGCGCACGCTCACGCGCGCGCACGCATGCGCGAACTGCCCCCGTGTGGGAGCGAGGCGTGACCACAATGCTAGAGACCACCGCCCCCGGGCCGCCCCGCGGCCTGGGGGGGTCGCCCCCCCCCCTCCCCCCGGCCATTCCCCCCCCTCCCCCCGCCAGACCCAGACGTTTAAACCCTAAACGGGGCGTGGGCTCCAGCGCCCAATGATTACAAGGGAAAATGGCTCCAGCAGCTCATGCCTTCAAGACAAATGGTTCCAGCGCTCGAATGTGTAAAGGAACACGTGGCTCCAGAAGCCAACGGCGTGGGTTCCAGCACCCAATGTTACGAAGGAGTGTCAATCCAGCTGATAATGCCTGCAAGGCACATGGGTTCCAGCACTCCGTTTGTTTCCAGCACCCTTAAGAAAAAAGGTGGCTCCAGCAGCTTATGCATACAAAAGGGTGGGCGTGCGCATGCGCGTGCGTGCGGGCGCGAGTGCGCGCGCGCGCTCGCAAGCGTCCTCCTCCTCCTCTTCATCATTATCATGCTCATCCTCCCCCTCCTCCTCCTCCTCCTTCCCCTCCTCAAACCCCTCTGAACTCTAAAATCAAAATGTCACCACCAACAATACTCACCTGACTGTAGGAAGGCCCCACTAGAGACATCAGAATTCACATTCGAATCCTAAATCGAATCGAATCGAATCGGAATCGGAATCCATCGAAATCGAATCGAACCGAAGTGGCTGATTCAAACTGATCCCTGGAAAATTGAACTCCATCCCACTCCACCTCGACCGCTGCGCGAATCAAAGGGTGCGCGAATCGAAAGGTCGTGAACTGTGGCCCGAGAGGTAACAGATAAGCGAGCGTGCCGCGCGCAGAGGACATCAAGGACTGCCTCCTTCTGTCACGCGGGCCTTCTTGCCGTGGGCCCCCAAACTCGACGTTGGTTTACTTCCGGCACGCCCTCGGCGGGCGCCTGGCTTAATGCGGGATGACGATTCATAAAAAATGGGAGAGAACGATTCAAAAAAAAAAGTTCTCTGCTATTTCTGCACAAATTTCGGACTGGAGGAGAACGATTCAAAAGAATAATTTTCCAGCCCGCGGCCGGTTTTTTCTAATCGTCATCCCGGGCGCCGCCGCGTGAACACGACCCCCTGTCATTTATTAATCGTCATCCTCCAATGCGCGAGGGCCATCTCCGCTCAGAACCCCCACCGAATCATCCGGGCTTCGGCTTCTCGTCCAGCTCCAACCCAAGAAAGCCGCGCGGGCCTCCGAAACTTCGCGCTTCATGCCGCGCCTGAGCCCTGGGAGCGACGGCCTTCTGGGAAGGCCTCCCCCGGTTTCGGGAGGCGGGGGGGGGCACTGCGTCCGCAAGGCGAGTCTCTCCTCAGAAGCGCGGTGCCCTCGAGGCAAGCCGCTCCCGTCGCCCTGCTCCCTCTCGAGCGTTCCTGGGCTGCTGTGCAGTCACGCGCGCCCAGAGCAGAAACAGAAGGGCACCGCATTGGCTTCGCCGAAGGCTGCGCTGCCGGCCATCCAGCCCCAGCGCCGCTGCAGCGCCGCCACCACGACTCCTGCGGCTAGCGGGTGCCCAAGGCGGTACGAGGCCATAAGAAGATGCGAACGAGGAATTCAGGTCTCCGACGACTGGATTCTTTCGAATCGCCCGTCCCTGAACTCTCGGCCCCTCCCCATAGACCAAGTATCATCCTGGGTTTTTGTTGGACGGTCCCAATGCCCGAAAGCGGCCTCTGGATGCCGAAATTAGACGGAGAAGCATCCGGCGCGATTCACTCGACCAGCCAGAGGCCTGGAAAGACGAGGACGTGAGGGGGAGAGAAGATAACGAAGCAGGAACGGAACGAGGTAGGGGACAGGACGGAGGATGGGATGGGAAAGCGGTGCACGACTGGACATGGCAGAATCTGAGAGAAGGAGAGATAGAGAGAGAAAGAGAGAAAGACAGAGAGAGAGAGAGATAGAAGGATGCGAGGCGAGGAATGGGAGATGAGAGACGAGAGATGCGTGCGTGCGCGAGCTCACGTCACATCTGACATCCAGCCAACCTTTCCCGGCCTTTTTTTTGAAGGGGCCCTGGGACACACAAATAAATAACTACACAAATCACAGGATTCCCAATCTTTCCCCATGTTCTCTGGGTTTGGGCCTTCCCCCCACTTCCCATACTTTCCCACATTTTCTGGAGGCTCGACGATTCATTGTGTCTGCGTGTGTTTTTTCCCTCCTGGTTTCCCCCCCCTCCTCGACTCGGACAGATCACGAACCCGCATCGACGACGGCGCGCCGAACACGAGGCCCGGCGGGAAACGCTCGAGCGAGAGAGCGCCGCCGAGCGCCTGCCGCGCCGGCACACGCCGCGAGGAAGAGGCAGGACCTCGGCGCGCCCCGGGGGGGGGGCTGGCGGCGCACGCGGCGGGGCAGCAGGGGGGCCCCCCTGTGGTTTTTGTCGGTTTCGTGCGCGGTGTTTTCGCAGGATGATCTAGGATGCTCCTCGATGGTCCTCACCGGAGGAACAGTGCACACGTCCGAGCGATGCCAAGGGCTCGGGGCTCGGTCCATGACAGGGCTGAACCTGAACGGTGTTTTTCTTTTTCGTTTTGTCTTCGTTTTCCCTCGCTTTTGTCTCGAATCCGCCCTTACCGCAAAACGAAGTCGAAACGGCAACGGCCCACGAAATCGCCAAAAACACACACCGTTTTCGGTCCAGCCCTGGTCCGCGAGTTCCTGGGGCCGACGTCCTCGGATCGTGTGGCGGCGCAGGCCGCGAGGAAGAGAGGTATGCCCCCAGCGCGGCAGGGAACGAGGAGCCCTCGCGGCGGGGCACAGTCCTCCTCCCGCGAGGGGGGGGAGGACGCAGCAGCAGCAGCAGCAGCAGCAGCAGCAGCAGCAGCAGCAGCAGCCAGCAGCAGCCAGCAGCAGCAGCCAGCAGCAGCAGCGACACCGCCGCTGTCGTCAGTCGGCGTCGCTCTCTTGGGGCGTGCCTGAGGGCCCCGTCGCCACGGTCTGACGAAGGTGCTGGCCCCGCGGCGGGACACCAGCTTCCCTCTCGTCTTTCGGAGAATGAATGGCAGAAGCTACAAACTTTCGTATGTCCACCCAGATCTCTTAAGGACGCTGGACCCCCTCTGGCAGCACCTCCAGCGTGCGTCAAGCGCACATTTTTCGTGCGCCCAATACTTGGGTCCAACGCCGGCCCAAAACATCCGCGCGCACCTCTGGAACAAATTATCCTGTCGAGGGAACTAGCCATATGCAGTTGTGTACATCGCAGGGCGGGCGGGGCGATTGGGGGGGACCTCCCTAGGGGGCCGCGAACTGTGTGAGACGGGCGAACTGCGCGAAGGGTGTGCCAACATGGGGCGGGTGCTGCATGCGGGCATTGGGGCAGCCGCATGCGATGAAGGCCCCCGTGACCTTCAGTAGGGCCCCTCATAATGCCACGGCACGTGTGAGGGGCGTGCCGAAATCGACGGAGGAGGCGTGCCGGAGGACGACCGCAGGGACCTTCGGTGGAGCTCCCTATGGGGCCGCCACACGTGTGAGGCGTGTGCTGAAGTGGGTGGGACGGGCGCATGCAGGCGATCGGGTGGGACGGGCGCATGCAGGCGATCGCGCGGTCGGTTTGCGGGCGCCCTTGGGGCGGGACACCATGCGCACCTCCTCGAGCCGGTCGGTGGAGTCCTGCTGCAGGGGCAGGGGAGCCCGGGCAGCCCACGTGGCCCGAAAGAGAGGCAGCGTTCGCAGGGGGAGCCTCGCCATCGCTCGGACGTCCGTTTCCCGTGCATTGTTCGGTTTCGTGCGTGTTTTTGTTTGCTCGATGGTCCAGGATCGTCCTCAATGGTCCTCGCCGAGAAACAAATTCACACGTCCGAGCGATGCCAGGGAACTGAAGACGGCCAATGTTCGAGCCAGCTTGGGTCGCTGGAGGCCAGCCGCGGGCGCAGGGGCGGTCGAGAAACGTCACGGGATGGAAGGCTGCTCCGAGGGGCCAGCGTCGAGCACGAGCAAGCCGCCAGATGGCCCCCCTCTTCCTCCCACCTCCGCCTCGCCCTCTTCTCAGGACGTCTCCTTCGCTTGCACCTGCGCCTACCTGTCCTCCTCGTACTCTGCCTCGTCATTTTTCTGATCCTCGCCATCCTCCGCAACATTCTCTGAGGGTGAGGGCACGGGCAAGGCAAGAGGGATCAACGCCGGAATACATGTCGTGGCGCTCTGCGCGTTCCACCGAAGCAGGGGCGGCCACCATAACGACGAGAAGCGTCCATGAACGGACCAGCGTGGACCCCAGGCGGACATGGTTCTGTGCAACTGCTTCGGGGGTGCTGTCCTCCTCCGCGCCAGTCGGGTGCTTCCCCGTGCATCGCACCTGCAACCGGGAGGGAGGGGGAAACCATATGGGAAGATGAGGAAGCGGGGACGTGGGGGGAATGGAAGGGGGGCCGGCCAGAGGGAGGTGGAAAACGAAAGCGGGGGATTCAGCTTGAGGAGCAGTGGCGTGCCGCTGTCTTTGTGGCCTTGCGATCAGTCAGACGGGGAGCTGAGCTACGCAGACCTTGGCGCAAAATCACTCGAAAAAGGAACATACCCACCAACACTACAGCCAATGCAGCTCTGTGATTTGGCAAAACACCTGAAACCGCGCCGCAATTTGGGGCGTCATGCCGGTCATAACGGGCGGCGCAACGTACTGAGCGGAACTGAGACAACACCGCGAGAGGGGAACCCAAGGGAAGATGAACGACAACTATCATTTGCGTTGGTGGGGATGCCGATGATGTAGTGTAAACGATGTGTTGCCGAGGTTCAGGATTATGTTATGCCCCTGCCGTCGTCAACTCGTCAAGCCGTATGTCAACGGCAAACCAAAAAATACGCCGCGGCGGCATGCGACCGCACCGCATT
The DNA here is from genome assembly GCA_963575745.1 of Prorocentrum cordatum. NCBI lineage: Eukaryota > Dinophyceae > Prorocentrales > Prorocentraceae > Prorocentrum > Prorocentrum cordatum. The sequence continues at coordinate 975,127 of CAUYUJ010005891.1, forward strand.
CTTGAGCCGTGGCGATTGCTGCGCGATGGCGCGGTCAACCTCGGCCCAATCTGCATCCACCTCCTCATTGCGGCCAATTCCTTCTGATGCCTCCGCCGGCCGGCGCTGGCGCTACCCGCCGCCAGGGGGCGCAGGAACTGCGCCGCTCGCTTGGCGGTGCGTTGCGGCGAGCCGGCGTACCCCAGCGGCGTCCCCGTCCCCGCCCTTGCCCCCAGCGGCCGCTCTTGCTGGCCGCCGCAATGCGGCCGCCCGCGCCCCTCCCGATGTCCAGCTGCCCCTGCCGCCTGCCGCGCCTGCCTAGCGGGCCGCTGCGGTGGGTGGCTCCGCTGCGGCGGTGCGTTGGAGGCGGTGGCGTTTCCGCTTCTGCCGGCTCGTCTCCTGTGAAGGGGCCCTGGGACACACAAATAAACACACACACAAAGAATGGGAAGAAACGATTAAAACCAACTTTTTGGGGCAAACGATTAAAACAAGTGTTTCGCGGGCCTCCTCGCTCCCGCAATAGCGGGGGGGCAGGGCAGGCAGACGGGGGGCTGACAATTCCGGGTTGCCTGGAAGGCCAGGGGGGTGGCACGGGGTGGCGATCCGGGGGCTCTTCGTTCTCCTCGTCCTCCTCCTCGTCCTCCTCCTCGTCCTCCTCCTTCTCCTCGTCCGTCTTCTCTTCCTCCTCCTCCTCCCCCCACCTCCTCTTCCTCCTCCTCCTCCTCCTCCTCCTCCTCCTCCTCCTCCTCCTCCTCCTCCTCCTCCTCCTCCTCCCCCACCTCCCAATCGCCGCGGCCGTCCGCAAGGACGACCGGCGGCCGTCCGAAAGGACGAGGGTGCTCAAGCGCCTCTTCGAAAACCCCTTCCCTCAACTACGCCCTAATTACCCTGTCCCCCCTCCGCAATCCTCCCCCCGCGGCCGCGGGTGATCAAGCGAGCGAAGGAAGACGAATAGAAAATCAGTTCCCCCAAAGGGGCAAAAGCAAACGCCAGGGGGGGGACGATTAAAAAAACAGTCTCCGGCTGCTGAATTCTATTAGTCCGCCCCACTCAATCATTTTGGGGGGTCCAAGGGGGGGGGAGGGGGGGGCGATTTTTTTAATCGCTTCCTCCCATTAAAGGAATTCCCAATATTTTCACATGTCTTCCCCCCACTTCCCATATTTTCCCATATTTTCCTGGGAGTCGAAGATTAATTGTGTTTGTGTTTTCCCCTCCGAATCCTGGTGGGCCCGAACTCGGGCCGATACCGGGCGCGCGCACGCGCGCGCGCCCTGCTCGGGCTGCCTGACTGCGCGCCTGAAGGCCTGCAGGCTCCGAGGCCGGAGGGCGGGGGGAGGGGCAGGAAGAGCGCGGCGGCGACTCCCACGCGGGAGCTCTCTCGGCAAGGCGGCGGCGGCAACCAGCCAGATTGAACGGGCCCAAGGACACACACAAATAAATACACACACATAACAATAGTTCCGATGCTTTCCCATATTTTCTGGGCTTCTGTCTTCCCGCCCACTTCCCATATTTTCCAATATTTTCTTGGGAATCGACGATTCATTGTGTCTGTGTGTGTTTTTTCCCTCCTCACAGATGCGGAACCACAGAAAGCTCAAACACAGAACGACCGTGTCACCGCGCCTCAGGGACACGTAGTCTTTCGTATGGGGCTGCGGCCCGGGTCCCCATCGAACACGTGAACGGTGCGGTCGCCGAAAACATCGAATACGCACGCGGCGCAGAGGGAGTCGTCCTCCTCACCGGGCAGAGACAATGTGCGCAGAAAGCCTCGTCGAGCTCACTCGCGAAGCCGGTCTCGGGGCCGAGGTCGAGCTCTGCTTTCATCAAGGCCTTGCGGAGGATCAGGACTCCTCTGCTCCTTCGAGCCTGCGCTCGTAGCCGTCAGCTCCAGGGGTCCTTGCTCGAGCCTCCTGCCACGGTCCTGGCGGCGGAGTCGAGACTGTTGGGAGCGGCCAAGAAGGGGGTGTCCAAGAGGGGGATGTGCAAATCATGACCGGCGGCATGTGCGCGGCCCAGCGGGGGGGCCAGGGACGTCATGAAATAAGAAGAGGCGCCATGAAATCTGGGGAGATATCATGGCCCCCGCCATGATACCCCCCCCCCCTGGTCATCACCCCCATCTTTTCCGCCCCCGAGACTGGCGACGTCCTCCGTGGGCGGGTCGCCGGGCACCGCAGCGGCCTCGCCGAACTGGTGCGCGGAGCCGGGCGCTGGGCCGGGCCAGGCACCTCGTCGGTCAGGGGCGCCTCTGGTCTCGTCCGAACTCGTGGTCAAAAGCCGTCGACTGCACGACGCGGGCGTGGAGCCGGCCGCGACGCGCAGTGACCGCGCACCACAGGGCGCCGCCGATGCATGAGCTCAGGGGTCTGGGGCTCCACGCTCCGCGAGCGGCGCGGCGGGCGCCTGGCCTGGGCGGCGCGGCGGTGCTGGCCGCGGCCAGGGCGGGTGCACGGTGCCCAGGGCCCCGCCGCTGCTCAGCCAGTGGGCACGAGTGCCTCGTCGCCCAGGCCAGGAGCCCTCCAAATCGCCATCCGAGCGCCACCGAATATCGGGGCAGCCCTTGCCTGCTCAATATGACCAAGCACTCGCACTTGGCGAAGGCCTGCCGGACTGGGGAAAAATCCAATAGCCGCCGCTTGCGCACTGGACGAAAAACTTGGCGGGAGAGATACATCCCGCGGCAACACAATAACCGTGTACGGAAGAACCTTACTAAAGGAGGCATGGGTGCTGTTGCCAACGGTTATGGCCGAGGGCACTGCGTCGACGATACGCACACGCTCGAGTAGAGGGCAAGAATGACTACCCTGAGGGCCGATTGGCTACTCATCATGATGCCTGCATCGCCAGTGATGCCTTGTTGAGGCGGAGCAGCACGTGCGCGTCTGCGCTCCAGACACGCTCCCTATGGTCCCAGGCAAGCCCAAGGCCGCGTGAGGGGGGAGGACGATGAGTAATTGGTTGACTGGTGTATTGGGTGACGGTGTAAAACAGGTGGATGTACGTTTGGACACTCCTTTGTGGACGCCTTCGTTGGCCGAGGGTGCATAAAAGAGTCCTCGGCCCCCTCCGAAGCCTAAGCGGCAGAAAATGTAAAGGTGGTGGGGATCCATGCGGCCGCATGAGCGAAGCGGACCCTAATCGGGACCACGGCGCGGGCAGTAGGGATGATACCGTCGCCCGCACTCACGAAGCCTGTGAGAACCGTGGGTGGCTTGGGTACCTCCAGGTCACCCAGTGGGCACACGACTGCCATGGAGCCTGACGAAACCATGGAATTCGCATGTCCGCGCTGGCGAACGTCGACGCCGTCCTCGAAGAGGGAATCCTGATGAGGGTAGGGAGTCGGAGGAGGAAGGAGGGAATCGGGATGAAGGAGGGAGGATGGAGGAGGGATGAGGAGGGAGGAGGAGCATGATCAGCTGCAGGAGGAGTCACGGCAACGAGTGTGGGCTAGCGGGCCGCGGGTGCCCTCCACTCGCCACCCTGCCACCCTTCCACCTCCTCAAGCATGGACGGAGTGATGAGCTGAGGAGAGGGGAAGGGTCGAGGGATGGAAAAGACAAATCGAGGAAGGAAAGGAGGGAAGACAGGGCTGGAGGGAATGCAAGGACGCCAAGGCCGTAACCGAACCAAGACGGCCATCTTCCCAATGGTCCGAAAATTGCCTTCAGAATTGGGGGTTCTGGGTCTCGGCCGTGAGCAGATAAACGCGAAGGGTCGTTAGACCCCCTTATAACTAATTAATGTGTCGGCGGTCTTCTTTACGGACTGGGGTCCCACCGATAGGGGATAACTAATTATTTGTTTCCCGCGGCACCCGCCGCGCAACAATGCCGCCGCCAGTTAAGACTACGAAAACGACTAGGACTACGACAACTACTATTACTCCTTCTCCTCCTTCTCCTCCTCCTAGCGGGAGGAGGATGAGGAGGACGAGGAGGAGGAGGGGAAGAGGGAGGAGGTTGTAGGACCAGTCCTAGTCACCGCGGAGAGACAAGGGGGGGGGGGGGGGGCCAAAACTAAAGACCGGTAGAGGTTACGCATTCTCAATCGACCCAGAGCTGTGGCTGGCAAGAGACGACAAGAGGAGGATAACCAGCATGAGAACCAGCGGCCACCATCATTCGACACATGGGCGTTCACGATCTCTGTTCCGCGCGTCTCGCATTGCATGCCATTTGGAAAGTGCTCGCACCATACATATTGGATCGCGCTACATTCTGTCCCACAAGCGCTCGCCGTCTCGCCGATGCCGTCGCAATTCCAGCTGGCCTGCCCTTGCGAGGCCAACGGGGCCAAAACGCTGGCCCCCCTTTCCCAAGGGAAGGGCAAGAGAAGGGCAAGGGCTTGAGCTGATCGAGCTGCGGCACAAGTGCGGGCGGTAGGGGTGACCTCGGCTGGTAGCTGCAGGGCCTGGCGGAAGCGCCGGAACACGCTGAGCGCGTCCGCCCAGGAGCAGAACAGCGTCGTCTCCGCGGCGTGCGGGAGAGACCTGGGAGGCGACACTATTCTAGAGTGGCACGGAGAACGTCTTCCTCCGCCGCCTCCTCGTTCCGCTCCTTCTGCCTCATTCATCTTCCTCCTCCTCCTCCTCGCGCTCCTCGCCCTCGTGAACCTACTCATCTACGTCCTCGTACTCCTGGTCATCTTCTTCATCCTTCTCTTCATCCTCCTCCTCCTCCACTTCCTCCTCCTCCTCCTCAACCTCATCCTCCTCTTACTCCTCCTGCACCCATCGTTATTATTGTTCCCTCCTTCCTGCTCCCAAATCCCGCCTCCATACGCCATCATCACTCCTGTCTCCTACTCCACCTCCTCTTTGCCACCCTCCTCCTTCCTCTTTTTTCTTCTCGATCCCTTCCTCTCCCCTCCTCTCCCCACCCTTCCCGTGCCCATCCCTCTCCCTCCCCTCCTCCGACCCGGCCCAACGCTCCCTCCCCCCTTAGTCGCTTCCTCATCCTCCATCCCAACAAGCCGTGTCCATGTTGGCTCAGGGCGGTCCCACCCGTGGCTCCAGCTTGCCGTCCCTTGCGCTGAGCTGGACGCCCTCACGCGCGGGTTGGCCGAGAGAGGGTGCTGAATGTGGCCCTGGCCGCCCACCCCAGCACGCACACCCCGGAACTGGCGCCTGGTCCCGGTTGACCTGCTGAGGCCGCCGCGGCGCCAGAGGTCGAGGAATGCTACATCGGCGACGCGGAGAAACTGAAGGGCGACGACCTATCAGAGCATCGGCAGCGCGCAGTAGCGGTGGTGCTGGTGGCATCCCCGCCGCCGCCAACAAACCTCAAGGGGCTGGCCACAGGGGCAGGAGTCCGAGGAGCTCAACACTCAACAGCAGCGTGGTGGCGGGACTGCCGAACGTCCTGGCACTTGTCCAGAAGGCAAAAGGGTGGTGAGCGCGTGCTGGCAACCGAGGGGCCACTGCACGGGTTGGGATACCTGTGGTGCTGCAGCCCGCGCGCTCGTCGAGCTCGACGATTCAGTCTTGGTCTTCGGTAAGTCCTGGGACTGCACCCGCGCGGGAACGCGTTCCAGTCCCATTTGCAAGTTGCGCCACACTTGATTCTAATGTTGTGGGAGGGAGGGTGGGAATGGGCATGGACCTCTGAGTCGTCCGACCTGACTAACTTTTTAAGGAGCCGAACTCTATAGTTACACCGACGCCTTTGTCATGCCTCACACTGAATCTCGCACAAAAAACGAATCCTGGCGTATATGGGATCCTGGTGTATACATTCTTCGTTGCTTCCACCGGAAAACGGGGAAACAAGTATACACCACACCACCCCGACGTCGTCCCCGACCCTCAAAAAGTCCTGGGATTGAAAAACCGCCCGCCACTGGTAATGTATATGCTCCAGTTTCCGACTTTTAACGGCGAGCGAGGGGGGGAAATGAGAAGGATAATGCCTTCCCAAAAGGCGGCGGGACTTCTCGGAAGCCCTCGCGCCTTCTGAGAAATTTTCTGTGTCTTCGGGGAACGCTTAGAAAACTTCTCAGAAGGCCCGGGGACTTCCGAGCCTTCTGAGAAGGCGCGCCCGTTCTGATTTCCCCCCCTCGCTCGCCGCCGAAACTTGACCCATACCATACCATACCATGCCTCCTCCGTCCTTGCTATGAGATCCGACGCTGCGAACAAAAGTGCTACATCGCAGAACATCGCGACTGGAGCCCCCAACCCCATCTCTCTGCGCCATATTTGTTTCGAAGCCGTTCGATCTGGGGCCCGGAACTGTGCCAAAGCTTAAGTGCGGCCTGTCCCCCTACAGGGGCATTTTCGACGAAAAATAAATTACCCTGCGACGTACCCAACCCACGCGCATCAAATGGAAAGAGGAGTATGCCAACATTAGCAGGAACAACGACAGTGTAGACGCGGCGATTTGCTGCGCAAGCTACATGGGATGCGCATGCGTTGCACGATTCACAGGACGACGATCGAAAGAACGAGGATTGAGGCCCCAGGATCGAAGAAGAACGGGCACGGGAACGAGGGGTAGGAGAGGGATGGAATGGAGGGCGGGGGGGGCGAAAGGCCATCGCGGAAGCAGCAGCATGCATGGAGAAGGTGAGGCGGGGAATAGGACGACGATGAAAGTGGCGGGAGGAGACAGAAGACTGCCGCGTTTTTCAAGTGCGAGCTAAACCCGCAGCGCTGCCTGCGCCATGTCGTCGCAGAGTTCCACATGATAAAACTTGTTTAGAGTGCAAGGAACGAGCGAGGCGTAGCTCGCCCGCTAGCTTCTCCGCCTCCTTCCCGCACATTTCAGCGCGGGAGCTGAACGCTCGCAGGCGCGCCGCCAGGTCTGCGGGCGGCCCGCGGGAAAGAAACTCAAGGCCGGGGTCGCGTATCATCAATCGGTTGTCCATCGTCCAAAGTTGCACTGGCGACGTACTGGTTGAACGCGGAGCGAGCAGCATCACGCGCGTGCCTGAACGCCACGCAGGTACAGTGCACGCGCGATTGGGACTTCAGGTCGATCACGCGCGTCTCCACCAGGCTTGGCAACACCACGCGACTGAGGATCTCACTGCGGTCTGCCATGCTGCTGTCCGCGAATGCGATGCGCTGCCTGCAAGTAAGGCGGCGGCGTCCACTTGTCTCAGGGGATGTTCCCGCGGGCCCGAAGGGCGACCGCCAGCTCGAGCCGCGGCGCCGGCAGGCCAGAGAAGGATCATGCAACAGCAAAGACGATGACAGAGCAACGAGGTATCGGCGAGTGCATGACCGGCCTCCGTTTCCTGCACTTATTTCCTGTAGTTCCCCTAGCTCACCGAGCTCAGCAGATGTTTCTGCGGGTCCGAAGGACGACCGCCAGCTCGAGTCGCAGCGCCGACGAGGTGCATCCACATCAGGCAACCCCCCAGGAGACACTGGCACACAACGATTTGACGTCAGTCAGTGCCAGACCACTCCATGTCTAGTTCCTCGCACACATACAGTCGATCGCAGATGCGGGATAATCGAAGTAGAATGACGGGTCCAATCTGCGTCCGCGTAGGACGTCACTATGCTGGACCCCGCAGCAGGTCTCGAAAGTGGCGACAGTTTCGTGGGCCCCACAGCAGCCCTCGAAAGTGGCGACAGTTTCACAGATCGTAGCCCCCCAGCGCTGGCGAGGTCTAATCTGAGTCCCCGTAGGACGTCACTCCGCTGGCCCCCCAAGCAGCCTTCGAAAGTGGCGACAGTTTCACAGATCGCAGCCCCCCAGGGATGGCGAGGTCTAATCTGTATCCCCGTAGGGCGTCACTCCGCTGGGCCCCCCACGCAGCCTTCGAAAGTGGCGACAGTTTCACAGATCGCAGCCCCCCAGGGATGGCGAGGTCTAATCTGAATCCCCGTAGGGCGTCACTCCGCTGGGCCCCCCAGCAGCCCTCGAAAGTGGCGACAGTTTCACAGATCGCAGCCCCCCAGGGATGGCGAGGTCTAATCTGAATCCCCGTAGGGCGTCACTCCGCTGGCCCCCCAGCAGCCCTCGAAAGTGGCGACAGTTTCACAGATCGCAGCCCCCCAGGGATGGCGAGGTCTAATCTGAGTCCCCGTAGGGCGTCACTCCGCTGGGCCCCCCAGCAGCCTCGAAAGTGGCGACAGTTTCACAGATCGCAGCCCCCCAGGGATGGCGAGGTCTAATCTGAATCCCCGTAGGGCGTCACTCCGCTGGGCCCCCCAGCAGCCTCGAAAGTGGCGACAGTTTCACAGATCGCAGCCCCCCAGGGATGGCGAGGTCTAATCTGAATCCCCGTAGGGCGTCACTCCGCTGGGCCCCCCAGCAGGCCTCGAAAGTGGCGACAGTTTCACAGATCGCAGCCCCCCAGGGATGGCGAGGTCTAATCTGAGTCCCCGTAGGGCGTCACTCCGCTGGCCACCCCAGCAGCCCTCGAAAGTGGCGACAGTTTCGCAGATCGCAGCCCCCCAGAGATGGCGAGGTCTAATCTAAGTCCCCGTGGGGCGTCACTCCGCTGGCCACCCCAGCAGCCTTCGAAAGTGGCGACAGTTTCACAGATCGCAGCCCCCCAGGGATGGCGAGGTCTAATCTGAGTCCCCGTAGGGCGTCACTCCGCTGGCCACCCCAGCCGCCGTCGAAAGCGGTGACAGTTTCGCAGATCGTAGCCCCCCAGGGATGGCGAGGTCTAATCTGAATCCCCGTAGGGCGTCACTCCGCTGGCCACCCCAGCAGTCCTCGAAAGTGGCAACAGTTTCACAGATCGCAGCCCCCCAGGGATGGCGAGGTCTAATCTGATCCCCGTAGGGCGTCACTCCGCTGGGCCCCCCAGCAGCCCTCGAAAGTGGCGACAGTTTCACAGATCGCAGCCCCCCAGGGATGGCGAGGTCTAATCTGAATCCCCGTAGGGCGTCACTCCGCTGGGCCCCCCAGCAGCCCTCGAAAGTGGCGACAGTTTCACAGATCGCAGCCCCCCAGGGGTAAGAGCAAGAGAAGAGAGGAGGAGGCGGGAAGGAAGGAAGGAAGGAAGGAAGGAAGGAAGGAAGGAAGGAAGGAAGGTGGAGACCGCAGTGCTCTATTCAAAACGAGTACCCAACGCAGGAGGGTTGGGAAAAATACCCCAAACATACCCCCAAAAGGTAAAAACAAAAAAAAACAAAAAACAAAAAAAAAAAAGTTCCCGGACTATTTGTGGAGCATGTTTTGACTATTTTTGGGGTATTTTGTCTTTTTCGTCGAAAATCCCCCTGTAGGGGGACAGGCCCGACTTCAGCCAAAGCGCGAGTTGTGAGACAACTGCAACATCAGGATCTGAAGGCACTGCGCGTGCGCCCGCGGACCGGCTCTCCGCCAGCGCCAGGCGCTCCTCCCCCCGCACCAGGCGCGCGAAGCGCACCGGGGGGCGGCGTCGCCGAGAGCACCGTCAAGTCGGGCCTGTCCCCCTACAGGGGGATTGTCGAGGAAAAATAAAAAATGCCCCACAAATAATAAAAGATAGTTTAAAAATAGTCTGGGGACTATTTTTTGAGTATGTTTTGACCTTTTTGGGGCATTTTGGGAGCATTTTTTATTTTTCGTCGAAAATCCCCCTGTAGGGGGACACGCCCGACATGAGAGTACCGTGGCCCGTGGGGTGTCGGGGATCTTCTGACGCAGGTCAATCCGGACCCGGGTCCGTCAGCCCTTGCAGAATCCTGCAACCTCCTGCGCGATCCTGCACCCAAGCCCGGGTCCATGCGAGGGATCCTGCAAGATCCTGCAGGATCCTGCGCCCAAGCCCGGGTCAATGCGACCCTGGCCCTGCAGGATCATGCAAGATCGGGCGCTCTGGCTGACCCCCGTTTGCATTGACCCCCGCCTCTAGGCTCCCGAGGGTGCGGGGGGGGCCGCCACCGGCGGAGAGATACGGTCGGGAACTTCTGCTCGGCGTGTCGCTGCGGCGGCACCGGCGACACGCTGTGCCATGAGAGCGGATGGCGTGTCGCTCCGCTCCGCGGGGCGGGAGGTCGGGAAAGGCTCACGACTGCACGCCTTTCGGAGGCGACGATAGGGGCGCCGATGGTACGTGTCTTCGGCGTGGCTCCCGGAGGGATACGTGTAACGCCCGCCCTGGGCCAACGCCCCATTGACTATGGTCGCCTCCGAGCTTCTGGGGTTGGACATGGATGGCGTGTGGCGCCGCAGCTTGGTGGGCCAGAACTGGCGGAGCGACACGCTGACCACAGAACCTGACCGCAGGCCGCGAGCGTTCGAACGGCTCTCAGAGCCAGCGCGGCCCAGCGGCTGCGGAGGCCTCCCAAAGGCACCGTGGACCCTACGGGGCCTCCGGAGGCCACTGCAGGCCTCTGGCGGCACAGCAAAGGCCGAACGCGCTCAGAGAAACCTCGGTCCCCTCCCCTCGGGGATCTTCTGACCCGGGTCAATCCAGACCCGGGTCAGCCAAGCCTCGCAGAATCCTGACCTGCAAGACCCTGAACCCAAACCCGGGTCAATGCGAAGGATCCTGCAAGATCCTGCAGGACCCTGCACCCAAACCTGGGTCAATGCGACCCTGGCCCTGCAGGATTCTGCAAGATCTGGCGCTCTGGCTGACCCCCGTTTGCATTGCCTCCCGTCTCTAGGCTCCCGATCCCCGCCCGCCCACGGAGAAGCCGGCCTGCGGCGCAGGTCCTGCAGGCTCTGGAAGTTCTCCGCCAGCGCCCCCTCCAGGCGCCCGAAGTCCTCCGCGCCGAGGTCCCCCTCGTCGGCGGTGTGCCTCTCTGGGGGGCGGGGGCCGGGCCCCTTGACCTCCTCGCTCCTCCGCACTCCTTCCGATCGGCATCGCCGATGCCTCGCTGGTGCTCGCCGTCGACAGGTGTGCGAGCAGCGGCGGCGGCCGCGCAGGCCGGGAGGGGCAAGTGTGCAGAGGGTGTGGGCGGAGGAGCGGTGCTCGTGTTTGCCTCCTTCCTCGCACATAGCCGCAGGTGCTGCCTCCTTCCTCCCTGCCTGCTCCCTCCTCCCTGAAAGCGCGGGCGCGTGTCGCTGGGCCTCGCTGCTCGTGGGCGGGTCGCGCCCGTGGGGCTCCCCTCGCTGCCCTTTCCTCGGCCTTCGGCGCCTGCGCGGCCAGCGCTCGTCGCCATCACCGGTGTGGCGATCCCTGGCCGCATGCGGCACGAGGCCGGCGGCCCTGCTCGTCGTCGTGGTCGGCCACCCTCGGGCTCTCCCTCTCGTGGGTCGTGGGCCTCAGCCCCGCGACACCGCGTGGCCCTCGCAGCTGCAGTCGGGAACGATTGCTCAGCGCGTCGCAGCGGCGGCCTCGGCGGCACGCTATGCCCTGCAAGCGGACAGCGTGTCGCTTCGCTCCGCGGGGCGGGCGGCCGGGAACAGCTCGGCACATCGATGCCCAGGCCCCGCGAAATGGATAGCGTGTCGCGCCGGGGCGTGGTGGGCCAGAACAAACGGAGCGACACGCTATCCCACAGGTCCCGACCGTAGTGGTCGTGAATGGGCCGTCTTGGGTGGCCGTCCTTGAGCAGAGCTCGACCTGGCGCCCCACATCCCTGGACATGCGTCGGGGAGTGACAGCTGGAAGAGTACGCCGTGCGTTTCGTCCTCCTGGGTATTTGTGCAGCTCGCGTGCCACCACTGCCCACGAGTTTGTTTGCCGCGTTGCTGCGCGTTCGCTGACTACCTACCAGACCACCCCAACCCAACCCGAAGACCCAAATTTCGGGTTGGGGGGGGTATGGGCTCCATATGTGTGTTTCCGATGTTCCCGCACCCCCCCACACTGGAAACGGAGGGCAAATTGAGGCTTTCGGGTTGGGTTGGGGTGGATTGGTGGGTGGTGATTCGCGCAGTCGCTCGGTCTGGCCGGGCGCTTTTGCGCTGCACCCCTGCTGTGTGAGGCTCGCGGCTCTCGTCTCCCAGGCTGCTGCCCCTGGCACGGCTGCGCAGGCGAGCGAGTGCGGCCTGGGGCCCAGTCCCGAGGGCGGCGGGCGGCCGCGCCCAGCGAGGGCCCGCACGGCGAGCGAGTGCGTCGGCGGGCCGGTCGCGCCCAACGAGGGCCTCGCTCGACAGCGGCGCGCCGCCCCCGGGCGAGCTCGCAGGCCTCGAGCGGAGGCTGCCCGCGGGCGAGCAGGTCGCCGCCGCCCTGCGCTGCGCTGGACTGGGCTGAACGGGGGAGCCGAGACAGACGAATCATCATCATCATCATCATCATCATCATCATCCTCCTCCTCCTCCTCCTCCTCCTCATCATCATCATCATCAGCATCAGCATCAGCATCAGCATCAGCATCAGCATCAGCATCAGCATCAGCATCAGCATCAGCATCAGCATCATCATCATCATCATCATCATCATCATCATCATCATCATCATCATCATCATCATCATCATCATCATCATCATCATCATCATCATCATCGGGGCTGCCACCGTCGCAGCCATCCTCGCGCTCGCGCTATCATCGTCGCCGCAGTCGCCATCGCAGCCACCCCGGGACTCGTGCTCAAGATTCGACCGTTGCGCGCGCGCGCCCTCCGCCACAATGACGGCGCCGCCGCCAGACTGCGCAGCGGCGCATTTTGTGCTGCGCAACTACTTGGCGGCACCCACCGCGCTGCATTTACAAGGGATGGTGGCCGGGTAGTTGCGCAGCTACCTTGCAACTAACCCACCACCGTCCATTCGATTTTGCTTTTGGATACGGATGAGAATCATCGATGATGCGGTGATGTACTGTTATACAGCAACTACCCGGTTGTGCCCACTGCACTTTGGATTTGTATCAGGGTTTATGGGCTGGGTGCTTAGGTGCTTGTAGAATTGTAAGATGTGACACATTGACTTTTCTTTTCAAAAGAGGAAACACCCAAGTACCCGATCCATAATCCCTGATAAAAAAAGGTTGCGGTGGGCACAACCGGGTAGTTGTTATATAAAAAGCATCGCCGCAATATCGATGATTGTCATCCGTATCAAGAAAAAGGCGAGTGGGCGGTGGCTGTATACTTTCGGGGTAGTTGCGCAACTATCTTGACACCATCCCTTGTAGAAAATGCAGCGCGGTGGACACAGCCAAGCAGTTGCGTCGTGAAAAATTGACGCAGTCAGGTAGCGGCGTTGTGAACATGTGCCGCGGCAGCGCTCGAGGGCGCTGAGAACATGTGCGCAACGTGGTCTGGGCCGTGTCGCTTGAGACATGCACCCTCGCATCGCTGGGCCCGCGACGCTATCCGGCTGAATGAGGGCAGGACGACACATTGACTTCGGGCCTCGCCTCCACGGTGCTTAGGACCGCGCTGGCCCCGTCGCGGCAAATACCAGGAGGAAAAAAACACACAGGCAGAATTAATCGTCGATCCCCAGGAGAATACGCGCAAATATGGGAAGTGGGGGGGAAGACGAAAGTCCAAAAAATATGGAACAATATGGGGAATCCTTTTATTTGTATATTTATTTGTGTGTCCCAGGGCCCCTTCAAAATACCCGCGCGTTGAGCCAATGTCCCCAAACAGCGCCTGCATGCCGCGACTCAGACACCAGCGCGCGCGACGCATACATCGCACTGCGAGGCTTGCGCCGCGCAGGTGGCGCCACGCGTGCGCCGCCGAGAGAGAGAGAGAGAGAGAGCTTGAACGCGCTGCTTGGGGCCCATGCTGGACGACACAGCGGCAAGCCTCGTCAAAAATATACTGAAACGCCGCTCGAAATCGTACCGCCCAAAGTGATCGGGCACGCGTCAGAAACCGCGCTCTTCCATGCTGCGAAGGCACGACCGAATTTCGGACACCCTCGCGCGTGGGCCTAGCGCCTCGTGCCATCGCTGAAGCAGCGCCGACCGCGCACACGCCGAAAACGGCACACCGTCAATGTATGTTTGACGAGTCTTGTGGGGGATCTGAGGGGCCACGAAACGTGTGTTGGGTGCGCCAAAGTGGGGGGGAAGGGGGGCAGCATGCGGGCAAAACCACTGTGGCCTAAGGTGGATCATCCTATGGGGCCATGAGAAGGGTAAGGGGTAGGCCAATGTGGGGTGGTGGCGGCACGCGGGCGCAACCACTGGGGCCTCAGGTGGAGCTACCTATGGGGCCACGGGTAGTGTGAGGGGCGTACCGAAACAGAGTCACGCGGAGGGGAAAGGCGAGGGACGGGAGGAGGAGGAGGCGAGGAAGAAGGCAGGACGCCCGGCGCCCCCGATTCAAAAACAGGGCACAACTCAACACCGGAGGTTTGGAAAATCACTGGACTCATCTTGCCAGGGACGGCGGGGGGGGGCGCGGCATACGGCCCGCTGTACAGGTCCACCAGGCACACATGCAGAGCGATCGTGGGCGCACACCCGCACGCAACAAGCCCACCGTCGCTGCGCATGGGTTTTCGACAGGGGCGGCGGGAGGGTCAACGGATTGCCCCACGTGGCGCACCTGGTGCGCGTGGCGCAGCGGGCATGTGCGGCGCACGTCGCGGGCTTCGCGCACCTGGCTGGCGTCAGCATGCCTTCCCGACGGTCGTCGATTGCGGTCTCTGTCCATGCTGAGACTCAGGTACAGGCCTGGGAACAAATTAGCGAACACATACCACATTCATCCGTCAACGCCTCCCCCTCCCCCCAATGTTCAAAGTTGGCGGTGGGTCTGATGAGATGCACTTCGACCGCAGTCTCCCCCTCGCGTGCCAACACATTGAGTTTGTGGAGGGAGGGGGAGTGTTCAGTAATTGTTTCCCTCTACCGTACCACTCATGTGTTGGGAGGGCGGGTGGGACTGAGCGAGACGGCTCGCTGCTTGAGGGCAGCCGGACCCCTGCCCTATGCCCTCCCCTGGGCGGGGCGCCCCGCGGGTCGTTGGAGCGTCCAAGGAGGTGTCGGCAGAAGGTCAAATCCTTGCCTTTACTTACTTCCTGGGTCCACGTTAACCTCCTTGGGGGGGGGGGGCAAGGCTAAGTAAGGACCTCCCCTTCTTTGATCGAGCTCCTCCAAGATGGCCAAAAGATGGCCCCTACGTTAGGCCCCCAAGAGTGCTCCAGAGGGCCCCCGAAGGCGCCCAGCAGGCCCCAAGAGGCCCACAAGAGGCCCCCAAGAGGCTCCCGAGAGACCCCCAAGAGGCTCCCCGAGGCACCCGTGACCCTCCAAGAGGCCCCTGGGACCGCCAAGAGGACCCCAAGAAGCCCCGAGAAGACCCCAAGAAACTCGTAAAAGACATTCGAAGAGACTCCGTTCGCCCACCTCCTCCTCCTCCTCCTCCTCCTCCACCTCCTCCTCCCCCTCCTCCTCCCCCTCCTTCTCCCCCTCCTCCTCCTCCTCCTCCTCCTCCTCCTCCTCCTCCTCCTCATCCACCTAGTCCTCCTCCTCCCTCCGCCCTCCTCGCCCCTTCCCCTCCTCCTCCCCCTCCTCCGATTCCTCCTCCATCCTCCCCCTCATGGGGTATGACGGCTTCCACAGCCCCGTATTTCCACTGCATGCTCCTCCACATCCGTGATCAGGGCAACTCGCCTGGGCACCTTTTCTGGATGAGCTGGTGGGATTACTCTTTTGCTCGCGAGCGACGCGGGCAACTGCGCGCCGTCAAACAGGCCGTAAAGCGAGAGTCAGGCACAGCGCAATGCTGGTGGGGTTGCGCGAAGCGTCTAGAATTTGACAGCATATTGGCAACAGGCCAGGGTTGAAGCACTCTTGTACATCAGGGAAAGAAGCACTGGAGTGACACTGGTGCTGGCCGCAGTCGATATCGTAGCTATGGGCATCTTCGCCTCTGCTGCTGTTGACTGAATTCCTGTCCTCTCGTCCGATCGCGCCGTGTCGCGCCAGATCTAACCACAGTTCCTTTCTCGGCGGTATCAGTTTCTAGCCAAAGTTCCCACCGGGTGGGTTCTGTCCTGGGGTCGTTCCCTGGTTCCCTCCCCCTAATTGCATGTTGAATGGGGTCGCTCCCCGAGCAGCCGATCGCAGAGTCTCATCCCCCCCTTCCCTTCCCCCTCACCCCCTCCGCATTAGCTCACCCTCCTCATGTTGCTTCTTCTCCTTCACATTCCGCGCTTCCTCTGTAGCACCTTCCAGATCCTCCTGCATGTCCCTCCCTGCCATACCCCTCCTCCATCTCCCCTCTGCCTCCCATCATGCGAATTCTTTTGAAGCTTATGAATAGTCTTGACGCTCCGCGTATCCCCACCAGCCCATCCAGAAACGATGCCCAGGCGAATTGCCTTGATCTGGGAAGTGTGGGAGGAAACAATGGACCAACGCAGGGGGCCGTCGTCAAACCGAAGATCTAGATCAGCCTGAGCAGCACATAAGTGAATCAGAAACACCTTCGCGGACCTTTCGATATGGGAGCCTCTTGGCAGCTTGCTTCGGCCATCTTGGGACAATGTTGAAAGCCTTCGTGGCTCTCTTGGTGCCCTCTTGGGCCTCTCTGGCAGGGAGACTTGGAGGCCATCTTGGAGCAATCTTTGAGGCCATCGATCAAAAGATCGGGGATCCTCAATTGGCCTGCCCCCGTCAATGTCCGAAGAACCCTCTCTTGGGGCGCAATCGGGCCGTTCTTGGGCGTTCTTGGAGCCATACTGGGGCTCTCGAACTATGCCGGAACCATCATGCAGCCCCAAAAGCCAACCGACAGTGCGAAGGAGATATGGCAAAAACGCATTGGGAGAACTGGTCGCCTCGGCTACAAAACGCATGGGATACGACGAGAACTTGGTTCAAAAACGCATGGAAGGAATTTGACATCTCGGATACACAGCACATGGGATAAGACGAGGAATCGTTTCATCAATGTTGTACGCATTCTGGCTTCTGGGGCCGTCTTGAGACCATAATATTGGACGCGCTGACCCGTCGGGGCCCCGCCCGTCGCGAACCGGGAGAGGGGTCCTGCGGGGAGAGGTGAACTTCTCCCAGAGGGAGAAGGAGGCACGATGATCTAACTCGCTATTCCACCAGATCAGAACTTCTCCCAGAAGGAGAAGGAGATAGGATGATCTAACTCCCTATTTCACCAGAGATCAGAAGGCTGGTGAGACTTCTTCTTCCTCTTCCTCCGGGTCGTCCGTCTCCTCCTCCATCCATCCACCTCCTCTTCCTCCACCGCCACCTCACCCTGCTCCCAATACTCGTGCTCCCTCTTCCTGGTCATCATCACAACCGCAGTCATCATCAACAAATGATGTCATCGTCAGAACCACAATCATCATCTCCATCACCACCATCCCACTCTGGCTCCTCCTCCTCCTCCTAACTCCCTGCTCTCTCCCCCTCCGCCACTCCTCTCCTCACGCTTCGCCTTCTCCTCCTCCTTCCCTCCAGAGCGGGGCCACGCAGCGGAAAAGCGAAGGAGGAAGGGAGAAGGAACATGAGAATGAGGCCCACTCTTGTCGTCCCTGCCCCCCCAAAAACCTCTGCTAGCCCACACCGACGCCTGCTGCTGCGACATTCTGAAGTCCTTCCTCCTCTTCGAGGATGAGCTGCTGCTCTTTTGGTCATATCGCCGCGAGACTACAACCACTCTGCTCGATCCTGCCCATTGCCCGCGCAGATACTCGATCCAGAGCTGCTCCTGCTCTGCCCCAGCCACTGCGGCCGCAGCCGAAAGCCGCCCCTTCGCATGACCCTGCTCCTTCCCCTCTGCTGCTCCCTCCATCGAGGCCTCCTCGGCCTCCACCTCCTCCTCCACCTCCTCTTCCTCATTGTTCTTCTTATTCACCATCGTGATAATCATCGTCATCGTCATCATCATGCGCATCATCATCACCAGCATCGTCATCATCAGCATAATCATCAGAATCATCATCCTCAACATAATGATCACCATCATCGTATTCACCGCCACCACCACCATCATCATCACGACCACTATCATGAACATCGACAACAACATTATCGACCTCATCGTCAACATCATAATCATCGCCACCGTCATCGTAGTTGCTATCACCACCGATAGTCCACTACTTCTCCTCGTCCACCTCCTCCTACTGCTGCTTGCCCTCCTGTCCTTCCGAGTCGTCCTCAACTACTTACCCGCCTCCTCCACCTCCTCGTCATCATCAGCATCACCATCATCATCAGAAGCAGCATCATCCCACTCCTCATCCGCATAGACCATCATCATCAGTATTAGCATCGTCAGCATCACCACAAGCACCATCAACCTGAACATCATCATCATCATCATCATCATCATCATCATCATCAGCATCATCATCATCATCATCATCATCATCATCATCATCATCATCATCATAGCAACAACATGCTGATCATCATAATCATAATCATCAGCATCATGACCATCATCAGCATCATCATCAACATTATCAATAGCATCATCATCGCCATCACCGCTCCAACATCATCATCACCATCAACAACATCAGCATCATCAATACGGGCATCATCATCATCATCACCATCACCACCAGCATCATCATCATCATCTTCAGGAGTACCTCCATCGTCATCATCATCATCATCATCATCATCATCAGCATCATCATCATCATCATCATCATCATCATTATCAGCATCAGCATCATCATCACCATCATCATCATCAGCATCACCATCGTCAGCATCGTCATGGTCATCGTCATCATCACCAGCATCAGCCTCAGCATCAGCCTCAACATCAACAGCATCACCATCACCGTCATCACCATCATCATCATCATCATGATCAGCAGCATCATCATCAGCATCGTCACCGTCAGCATCATCATCATACAATCAGCATCATCAGCATCAACAGCATCAGCATCAACATCATCGTCAGCGCCGCCATTCTCAGCAGCATCATCAGCATCAGTATCATCATCAGCCTCAGCCGCAGTAATCGCATCTTCGTCAGCAGTGAATGCATCATCATCACCAGCATCATCATCATCCTCATCCTCATCCTCATCCTTGACCTCCTCATCACAATCAAAATCATCCTCACCATCATCATCGTCAGTGTCATAGTCAGCAGCAGTCTCAGCCTCAGCCTCAGCCTCAGCCTCAGCCTCAGCATCAGCCTCAATATCAGCAGCATCATCATCGCCATCATCATTATCAACATCATCAACATCGTCACCATCAACACCATCAGCACCGTCATCATCACCATCATCATCATCAGCAGCAGCTGCAGGAGCTTCGTCATCATCAGCATCCTCATTATCACCGGCAGCATCATCATCATCATCATCAGCACCACTATCAACATCATCATCGTCATCATCCCCATCATCAGCATCAGCATCAACAGCATCCCCATTATCATCCTCAACATCATCCTCATCCAGATCGTCATTGTCATCCGCGCCTTATTCCTCCACGTGGTCATCACATCTTTGTATATTTCAGACGCACCCCGACACATGCCTCAGTTCTGCTCCATCGTGGAAGGAGGGGTAGCCGAGGCAGCTGTGCAGCTGCTGCGACAGGTGCAGCTCACTGGGCGGCGCGGGTAGCGCTCGGCATCTGCACCAACTGCCCTCATCCTCGGCTGCTCCTCCCCACCCCACACCCCCTCCACACATCCTCCTTATCCTCCTCATGCCCCTCCTCCACCCAACTAGCTGGGCGCAAGGCACAATCTCAGCAATAATGTCAAGCCCAGCGATCGATCGCAAATCCCACCAACCCTGTAGGGCTAAGGTGATCTAGGGCGTGTCTTCTTCCCCCCCCTTTTCCCCTTTTGGGAGGGGTTGACCACTGCTCCTTGGCAATAACCCTCCTCTCTCTCACACACACACTCTAACAGCCCCTGATCAGGGCCAATGCCCCTCCAAAGCCCCTCTGACAAAAAGCAACCTGCGATGCTGCCAACTGCGCAGCTGTCTACACTTTCTTGGGTTTCTGGGAGGTCCAGCGGAGGCGGCAGTCACGCGAGATCTCGCGGCCGCCTGGGAAGCTGCCAACTGCGCAAAGGTCGCTACTTTCGTGGGGTCCTGGAAGGTCCAGCGGCGAGACCTCGCGGCTCCCTGGGTGCCTGCCGCCCACGCCACCATCGCCACTTTCGTGGTCTCTCGGGGTGTCCAGCGGAGGCGGTGGTCTCGCGAGACGTCGCGGCTCCCTGGGTACCTGTCAGCTGCCCTACCGTCGTCACCTTCGTGGGCTTATGGTAGTCACGGCGGAGGTGCAGGGCAGCGTAGGTCGTGCATATCTCGCGATACTGTTTTTTTGTACGTGGGGCGTTCATGCAGATAGTGCCAGCTGCGCAACAGTCGCCAGCTTCGTGGGGTCCTGGAAGGTCCAGCGGAGGCGGTCGTCACGCGAGACCTCCTGGCTCCCTCGGAGGCTGCCCGCTGCGCAATTATCGTCATGTCCGTGGGTTCTGGGAGGTCTAGCGGAGGCGGCAGTCACACGAAACCTCCTGGCCCCCTGCGGAGCTGCTAGCTGTGCTACTGTCGCCAATTCCGTCTCCTGGGAGGCGCAGGGAACACATTGTCACGCAGATCTCGGCGATCAAAAGAATAATCGCCTGGCGTGAAGAAAGAAAGGACTTGGGTACGTCACTGTTAATTGGGCAGGGGCGGAAAAGGGGGGGCATATTGTCCCACGTGCGCATGCATGCACATCATCCCCGTTTGAAGCGAATGCAAATCGCACGTTGTGGCAAAAACAGTCTTGGACCATGCGCGGGCATCCCGCGATAATCTTGCACTGTTTGTGAGTAAGAGTGAAAACGGCGTGCCCTGGCACGCACGGAGTACCTCGCGGGCGTCTCCTCCATGCACCTTACCCGCGACGTTCGGGAAGGGGGTGGGGGGCTCGGAAAAGAGGCTATCGATGGGGAGCGGGAGCATGGGGGAGGGGCTCCCGGTTCTGGAGAGGAGGGGGGGGGCATTTCCGGAGGCAGGGGTCCTGGTTCAAAGGGGATTGGGGGGGGCCACGAGTGCAGCAGGCACACAAGTTGTTCTCGATTGAAGGCAAAGCGATCGAGTGATACCCGGCCCCTAACCGGATTATCCGGCGCGTGCCCATCCCTTTCTCCATGCGAGGCCACAATCTGCATGAACGCCCCATGCGCGACAAATGTCGCGAGATATGCGCGATCTGCGCTGCCCTGCACTCCGCCGCGGATTCCGAATTTATTCGGGCTCTTCCAAATGTTTGGGTTC
Source organism: Prorocentrum cordatum (assembly GCA_963575745.1). NCBI lineage: Eukaryota > Dinophyceae > Prorocentrales > Prorocentraceae > Prorocentrum > Prorocentrum cordatum. The sequence goes on from CAUYUJ010005891.1 coordinate 996,151, forward strand.
CTCGCGGCCGAACCTATCTTCCATATTCGTCACGTTTCGCGAGTCCCCATCACCCCGTCTGGAAGATGCCCTGGCGTTCTCATAAGAATTGATTCTTGGTCTTCGCCCACTCCTCTCAGAGACCAGGAGCAACCGCTGGGGTGAGGGCTCAACTCTAACAGCGTTTGGGACGCGTGACGGGCGCCGCGGCTTCATTCAATAAAACGAACGGATATGATCCTGGTCGTTGTGTGATCCTCCGGATGTGGAAAGAGTGACGAGTCAGGCTGGAGACGCCCCCGTTCGCAAGCCGACTGACCCGCTGCTGATCGCCAGAACCAAAGGAGCGCGACGTCGGTGTCCAGCTCGCGCATTTCGGGGACCAGGAACACCTGGCCGCCACGCATGGCCCCTGCCTCAAGGCCAGGGGGCGGCCTCAACACCGGCCCTCCGCCCGTCACTTTGGCGGAGCGGCGGCCGCCGACTCGCCGGGCACGGTCTTCCGCCCGCGGCCGCGACCGCCGCCGCGTCCTTTGCCGCCATCCTCTGCCCCGGCGCGGGGCGAGCCGCCAGCCTTCAGCGCGCCCGCCGCGTCGTCGACGCCGCCAGCGCCGCGACCGCCCCGCGCCATCGCCCGGCTGCAGCCCGGGCCCAGACGGCGCTCGGCTGCGCCGCGGACAGCCAATTTTGCGAAGCTGCGCAGCTCGGTCGACACACTTCGAACGGGTCGCTCGCCCCGTCAGGGAACTGCCAGCCTCCCACCAGGCCGGCTGCCCGGGCGCCACGGCCTCGTGGATCTGGCCCGCTCGACGCGCCGCCACCTTCACGCAGGCCGGGCTGCCCAGGTTCAGGGCGTTGAAGGTTCCGACCAGCCAGAAGGTCGTCACCAAACAATCGATCGCGCCACGTCCGACCTCGCCAGCTCACTCCGCAATGCCAGCTGAGGTTGCTCATCCACGTCGACCTTGGGATCTCCGCCGCGCTGCGTGCAGCGCGGGCAGAGGTGCATGGCCGTGCCGGCACGGCGCAGCTCGCAGCCGCCCAAAGCACCCGCGCTGCTCTCGCCCACGGCGCGACGCCACTCCTTGAAGCAAACGCCTTGCTCGTTCCACTCAGCGGTGACTACGAGCGCGTCGTCGGCTGGAGGGCCAGCTTCCTCGCCGCGAGGCGTGGGCGCGCCCGCGTGCCCGCCACCTCCTCGCGCGGCCGATCGGCAAGCGCCTCGCGGAGGGCGGCAGGGCGGGGCCGGGGCCCCTCAGCCAGCAGCCCAGCAGCTGGGGGCGGCAGGGGGCGCCCATGCGCCCAGCGCTGTCAAAGGCCAGAGACCGCCACTCCTCCATTTCGCTGGATGACACGCACTCGCAAAGGGCGGGGCGATCGTCTGCCCGCCGCGCGATCACTCTCGAGCCCACCAAGACATCGCGGGGGCCAGGCGCCACCTCGTCGCCCAGCCAGTAGCCGCCGCCCGCCAGCACTTCCGCCACCAGCAGCACCGACTCCGTGTCGGACAGCGGCGGCTGGCCTAGCGCCGGGCGGCTGGCGGCCTCGTCCCCGACGAACTTGGGGAGGCGGGGGGCCACGGCCAAAGGCCGGTTGCACCTCGGGCGGCGCCGAGCAGCCTCCAGCACCCCGAACTCCAGGCCGCACTCGTCGCCGCGCCGGTCCACCATGCCGCCGGGATCCTCGCCGACTTGGGCCCCCAGCGTGGCTGGGAGGCGTCGACGCCGCCGCTCCTCAAAAGCCAGCCCCCTGCCATCCAGCATCAGTTGTCGCAGGGTCCCGCGGTCGATCTCGTCGCGGAAGCGTACAAGTTTGCCGCTGAAACCCTCGGGCCAGCCTCGGAGCAGCGTGGAATGCCAAACCCAGTCCGCGCGCCGTTCGACGTAAGGATCACCGTCGGCGGTGTCGATCACCCAGCACTCGTGTCGGCGGTCCTCGTGGGCGGGCCAGAGCAGCAACCATCCGTGGATCCACTCGTCGCCGCCAAACCGCTCCAGCAGGCGGGTTTCCGGCCGTCTCCCGTCGCGGGTCGACATGCTACCCGGCGGCCGCAGGCCGCGGCGCCTACGTCGACACGCTCCAGCGTCCAGCGATGAAGGCCACGGCCCAGAGCAGCCAGCCAATGCAGACACTGCAGAGGCGCTCCCCCGCTGATCCCGCGACTCCCGCCAGCACCTTGGACGGCGGGGGCTCGGCGCACATGCGCGCCGGGCACGGCGGCGCTGGGTGGTAGAGGCGGGGCACTGAGGGCACGACAGCGACCGAGCGAACGCCACCCGCGCCGCCTCGGCCACGGCCCTGCGCGCCAGCTCCAGCAGCACTCCAGGGCCCGACGCCGCCAAGGCCGCGCAGAGGGCCGCCACCATGCCAGATGGCCAGGGCCCTCGGCGCGCTGAAGCTTCGAGCCAGGACAGCATCAGCGACTGCCATCTCAAAAACTGCTCACGACAGCCCGAGGTGTTTCAGATAATTCACGTGGTCCTCACAAACATGCGTCCCGAGTTTCCAAGACGGCCCGTGCAGGCAACAGAGGACGCCCAGATGGCCCAAGGTGCCTCGAAGACGGTCCAAGATGGTCACAAGGCGGCCGAATGTTGATTCAAGACGGCCCAAGATGCCTCCAGGATGCTTCCAAGGGCCCACAGTGGCCACCAGAGGACCTCCAACAGGGTCCGAAGACGCAGAATCAGTGGTACTCCTAGGGTTCTTGATTGGTTTTCGCATTATCACCCTTCGGGTTGCATTAAACTCAAGACGGCCCAAGAGGACCCCACGATGGCCCAAGAGGCGTCAAAAACGGCCCCAAGACTGCCCAAAAGGAGCTCCCGAGGAATCCCAAACTGTCGTAGAAGGCCCTTCGACGGCCCAAAACGGCGCCTGGACAGCCCCACGACGGCCCCCAAACACGAACCATACGGCCAAGAGGGCCCCAAGTCGGCCCAAGAGAGCCCCAAGCCTGCATAAGAAGGCCCCAAGACGGCCCAAGAGGCCCCAAAGGAACCTCCAAGACTGTCTCACAGGAAACCCAGCCTGCCCCGAAGACAGCCCTAACGAGCTCATCATCATCATCATCATCATCATCATCAGCAGCAGCAGCATCATCACCATCATCATCACCACCACCATTATCGTCATCAGCATCAGCATCAGCATCAACATCAGCATCAGCATCATCATCATCATCATCATCATCATCATCATCATCATCATCATCATCATCATTAGCATCATCACCATCATCATCATCAGCAGCATCATCATTGTCATCGTAATCATCATCGTCATCATAATCAGCAGCATAATCATCTTCATCATATTAACCAGCACCATCACCATCATCATCAGCATCATCATCATAATGATCATCATCATCGCCATCGTCATCATCATCGACAACTAAATTAGCATCGTCAGCATCAGCAGCAGCATCATCATCAGCAACATCATCATCCACATCAGCATCGTCATCATCGTCATCACCATCATCATCAGCAATATCATCATCATCATCAGCACCATCACCACGATCACGTCAGCGCCGTCAGGGTCACAGCTACACATCATCAGTATAACCACCACCAATAACAATACCATCAGCACCAGCATTCAGCGTCAGCATCACCCGCATCATAGTTACCATCATCAGTATAATCACCACCATCGTCATCATCCTTGTCACCATCATCATCATCGTCACCATCATCAGCAGCGTCATCATCACAATCATCACCATCATGATCAACGTCGTCGTCGTTGGCATCGTCGTCGTCATCAGCAGCACCAGCATCAAGAGCATCAACATCTGCATCAACATCAGCACCAACATAAGAAACAACACCGTTACCAGCATCAGTATCATCATCACCTGCATCATCATAACCACTAGCAGCATCATCATCGTATCGACATCAGAATGACAGTGTTCAGAATCGCCATCGTTCTAATCGCCATCACAATCACCATCATCAGCATCATCAACATCATCATCATCATCAGCAGCAGCAGCAGCATCACCATCATCCCCCTCCTCATCATCATCACCATCACCATCACCCCCATCATCCTCATTATCCTCATCACGGCTTTCTCAAACCTGGAGACACGAATTGTCACACGTGACGGCCTCCCGTGCTCCCTCGAACAGTGGCTACCCAGATAACTAGGCTGGCACGCTGGCGGGACTTGCCGCAGGTAACTGGATAATCGGCGTAAGGGCGCGCAAGATAAATACGCCGTCCAACATGCAGGCGCTGGTATTTCACCCCCTTCCGCGGGAGCTTGACCCCCCCCAAACCCCTCGGAGCCGAGTGTGGATCTTCCCACCGTCTGCCCTGGATTTCCAAATCATTCTGAGCATGTCATGGTGAGATACCCCACGAGGGTTCACTTTCCCAGCCTTGACGTCACACGCAGTCCCCAGAGAGGGGAACTCACCAATGAGACCACCAACCTTCATTGGATTCATTGGATGCACATTATGCGGCAAAGCCATGTCCTCGCGTGGGCCCCCCTTTCTCACCGGGAAGTGGGCGCGACAGGCACATGGCAACGATGTACTTCGCACCAGTGTCCGTTTCATGCACTTCGCTTGGTCAACGAAGGTCCCTTGCATCATGGAGCATCCCGTCCTCCCATCCGATATTCACGACGCGCCTTCAAACTGACACCTCCCAGCAAAGGGCCGTCTCATGGCGGCCGAGAGAAGCGGTGCCATTGGAATTGACCAGTGCCAGTCTCGAACCGCAACCCTCAAGCCTATCCAGCTTCTCACTGTGCAGTGCTCTGCTCTGGAGGGGGCTCGCCGAAAGTCGGCCCAAAGGGGGACGACGCCTTTGTGGACATGCTCACATACGGCGGACTCCGGAGAGCCTGGACCCAACAACCTTACGGTTTATCGGGAAACCGACGTTTACGTTCGCTGGCTTCGGCTGGCCTATCGTCGGCTTTCGCCAGCGGAGGAGGCGTCCTCGTTTCACTTCCGCCGCCTTCCGCCGCCTTCTACCGCGGCAGAGATGTCGACTTCTTCGATCCTGGAAGGCGAAGGCCTTTCAGGAACGCCTCATGTCTCGTTGGGGTATCACGAGCGATGAACAAAGCTTACCCCAGCCAACTCTGTCGCTTCCTCGCTGCTTCGTGGCTTTCTAACGTCCATCGCTCTTTTCCGTCCGTGCGTGGTGAGTGGGACGAACTGATGACGGATGAATGGGCCGTGCCTTTCTTCGTGCCTGCCGATCCCTTCATCGAGTTCCGCATGGGCAGTGTGCCCATGGCCCACGAAGCGAGATGACACGACCGCCACCCCTGTTTGGGGACCCTGATAGGTCTTCCCATCCTGCCCCCTGCGCATGGTTTCAGTGCTTGCTGTTTCTATTATTTCGGTCTTGACTGTATCCTGCTATAGGCAACCGTCACATTTGCCTTATTGCTTTATGCTCCAAGCCCCCTTCGTGCTAATCTTTCGTGTGCTCCATCCTTCTTCCTCCCCCTTGCCCCTTCTCTCCTCCCTCGCTGCTCGTTCTCCTTTCCTCCTCGCGATGTGTTGTTTTGTACTGTCTCCGTCCTACTACTGCTTTATTCAATTGAAAGGAGGAGGAGGAGGAGGAGGAGGAGGAGGAGGAGGAGGAGGAGGGGGGGGCCCACGGCAAGCGCACTCCTGAGCGACTTCCCCTCGGGCGCGTCCGCCAAGCACGGCACGACGCGGACCACCGGCCCCCGCGCCATCCAATGGGTCATCATGTCCTGAGGCGGAGGGGCGGCGAGGGGTGGAGGGAGGGACTTAGGCAATTCCTTGTCAACACGGGCCCACGGGGCCCTCGTCCTTCAAGGAGGAGCGCCTCCCGCAGTCCGGCAGGGACCTCTGAGGTGGGAGCTTGGGGCGGGAGGCTGTGCTGCAGCATCACTGATGCACCCTGGGTTCCCTTTGTGGCCCCGCCCCGCCCCCTCCCTCCTCCTACGTAGGGGACACAACAAAACTGAATAACACAATCTCTTGGTGGTCCACGCGGACTTCTTGGATCGGCGCTGGACTCCCTGGCGAGCGGAGCACGCCAGGGGAGGCCCTGGAGGCGCCGCCAGGGAGCTCCGGCACCGATCCAAGAAATCCCTGCGGACCGTAGAACATCCATGTTCATGCATTTGTTTCGTCGTCGGTCTGTGGCCCACGACCCGCCCCTCCTCCCCCCCTGGAGCTATCTCTTTCTGGTCTGCATCTGCAGGCCACATGGTTATCGTCCTCGTCCTCCTTTCCTCCGCCTCCGTCCTCCTCTTCGCTGGGAAGAAAAAGAAAATGAGCAGCAGGGGGCTTGGGGCGGGAGGTTGTGCTGCAGCACCGTTGTTGCACCCTATTGGATTCACTCCTGTGGCCCCCCCACCACGCCCCCGCCACCATTCCGAACGAAAATGTGTGTGTGTTATCTAGGTGTTCCCTCTCTGATCTATGGCCCCCCGGCTCCCCGCCCCGCCCGACTACTTACCAAACCACCCCAACCCAGCCCGAAGTCACCGTTGGGATCGCCAATTTCCGGTGGGGGGGGGCACTCCAAAACAGCGAGGGAACACGATGAAACCCGTACACCCCCCAACCCGAACTTTGGGAGGACCTGAGACCTTCGGGTGGGGCTGGGGTGATTTGGTGAGTAGTGTTAAGTCGGGCATGTCCCCCTACAGGGGGACTTTCGACGAAAAATGAAAAATACCTACAAAAATATCCCAGTGCGACCTACCTAGGAGTTGGAGCACCTAGAAAACCGGCATTAGTAGTAAGAGTAAAGCTAAAGCTAATTATGCTATGCTATGCTATGCTGCGCTGTGCTATGCTGTGCTGTGCTGTGCTGCGCTATGCTAAGCTATGCTATGTTATGCTATGCTGCGAAATGCTATGCTATGCTGGGCTATGCTGTGATATGCTATGCTGCGCTATGCTATGCTACGCTATGCTGTGTTATGCTATGTTAAAGCTCAGCGAAGCTAAGATTAAGGTAAGCTGAGCTAAGATAAACCTGAGCTAAGATGAAGCTAAGCTAAGCTAAGATTAAATAAGCTGAACTAAGATGAGATAAGCAACGCTAAGCTAAGGGGACGTAACTGGGGGAACCGCGGGGCGGATACTGGGGGAATCGCCCGGGCCGGTTCCCACTGCCCGGCCTATTAAGCCAAGAGAGTAAGGACCCTTCTAGGCAGAGCCTAGGTAGGGAATAATCAAAAGATAGTCCAAAAATAGTCTGGGGACTATTTTTTAAACATTTTTTGACCTTTTTGCGGTATGTTTGGGGCATTTTATATTTTTCGTCGAAAACCCCCCTGTAGGGGGACACGCCCGACATAAGAGTAATGACGACCGCCCCCGGCACCCCCCACCCACCCCACCCGACCCCCCGCGAACCCCTTCCCACGAGCTTGCCGCGCTCGGGCGGCGGGGGGCAACAAGGCACTGGGCGGGCAGGCCGCGGGGAGGAGGAGGGGTGGCGGGGCGGGGGGTGCGGCGCGGCGGGGAGGCGGCAAGGAGGGAGGAGGAGGGAGCAGGGAGGAGGAAGGCAGGAGGAAGGAGTGCCGAGGAGGACGAGGAGGAGGGAGGAAGGAGCACTGAGGGTTGTCAGGGGGAGGGAGGAGGGAGGGGTGGCGGAGGGAGGAGGGAGGGATGGAAGAGGGAGTGGGGGGGGGGATGATGAAAGAAGGAGGAGGGAGGGAATGAGATGGCAGGCGGAGGAGAGGAAGACAGGGAGCTGGAGGAGAGAAAGAAGGGCCGACGACAAAGGACCAGGGAAGGGGGAGAACCACGAGGGCAAAGGCGACCAAGACGCCGACGACGGCGGCGACGAGGATGACGCCGAGGACGCACCGGCAGCCCGCCCGCAGCCCCCGCCGAGCGTCTGAAGGGGCCGGTCCTGCAGCGCCTCCGGGTCCGACGTGGCCGCCGCCAGCCTGAGCCGGTCCGCCTCCACCTGGTGCGAGGCGTGCCGCAGTGCCGGGAGGGAGGCGGGACGAGGAGGGTGCCGGCGAGGACGAGGATCATATTCGACGATGCGCTGCGCTGCGAAGTCTGGCTGCCACATGTGCACTTCTGGTTGCCCACGGGTCCGTTTAGATGCTCGGCTCTGCTCGAGCTGGATGCGCTGCGCGCGAAATTCACCTATTCACACCACATTCACCTCTCTGGTCAGCCCAAGGTGGCCTGGCGCCCGAACCTTCTCGCGTACGCGAAGGTACCGCAGCCTTGGCGCACCACGTCATGACCTGGCATGCGATACACAATTGCACGTCATGCCGCGCGTCGTTGCGGAACGCAGCGTGTACACCTGCTGCACGCACATGCGAACGGAACGCGTGCTGAGCCTCGCAGAGTCCGCCGCTGTACCTGTCCTGGCGAACGCTTTGAGGAGGACTTCGGGGGGAGTCCAGCCATGTCGACGGCACCTCTCCCTATTGGGCCCCAAAGGGGCGGAAACTCACAAGGCCCTGGTCCTCGATCCTCGAACAGCCATGCGCACGCGTGTGGCGTCACTACCCCGCAGCGCATCCTCCTTCCAACCTGTGAGTCGGGGGTTTGGCACAGCCTGCCTGCGCCGCCTGCTTGACCGCAAAGTCGACTTTCGTCCACAACGGCGCGGAGGCCAAGCCTCTGATCCGCGGGGGAGGGGGAAGGAGGGGGAAGGATTAAGAAGACGAGGAGCAAGGGACAGGAGGGGGCGGAGGAGAAGAAGCGGTAGTAACAGGATAAGGAGGAGCAGGGGGAATGGGGCTGGAGGCTGGAGGAGCGTGAGAAAAAAGCAGTGCGAAAGAGCAACATGACGAGAAGGAGGAGCACCAGAAGCAAGAGAGCAATGAGGGAGAGCAAAGGTGAGGGCATGGAAGAAGAGGAGGACTAGAAGAAAGAGGAGGGGGTGATTCAGAAGGAGCAGGTGCACATGCAGAGGACAAGAGGAAGGAAGAACAAACAGCTGTAGCAGGAGAGGGACGGGTATGAGGAGGCCAAGGATGACCAGGAGGGCCGCTCGGACAAATATTTTCTCATGAACTGGGCGCGATTGAAAACCAAGCTGAATGCCTCATCATGAAACCACTCTCTTCTCTCGCAAGACGCCGCTCTGCTCAAGCAAATGGCCACTGCCTGAACCATCGAGGATCACCTCGCAACCGACCATCACAGAACGTGTCGTGCTGGGGCCGGACTCCACGACCAGGCTCCGCTGGCGCGGCTCTGAAGCCATGGGCACCAATTTAATCCATGACGTGGGATACATGTACGCCCGAACGCAAACTCGGAGCTCATTTGGCGACTGCTGTGCCCCAACAAATGTACACATACTCCACGCCCGTAAAGCGTCAAAGAGCCAAGCGTGATCCTGCGGTTCGTTCGTGTACGCCTTATGGCTCCGACTTCGGAGCATCGGCTGCCTAATCGCGTGTGGCGTAGCCACGACCCCTCGCCTACAGCCTTAGAAGCACTCTCCCTTGTCCATTGAGAGCGAATCGAACTCCAGGAAGAGATGCAGGACACGCGGTGCCCTAAGTGCAAGCACTGCTTGGGGAATGACAACCAATACGCGTCGGTCCGAAGATGTAGGTACAAACATGAAGTAGAAAGGCGGACAAAGTAGATTGGGATCAGGCCCTCCCAGAGAATAACGAGACACGGCAAAGCATATTGATTCTCCAAGAAGGAAGACGCTTGAAGTAGATTGGGATCTGGGAATCCAAAAATACCTACTTTCAACGACCGGCGTGTAATCCCACCAGCCCTTTGGGCGACATGTGGTCCAACGAGGGTCTCTGTCCTCTTCCACAACCCCTTCTTACCTTCGGAGAGGGGAACTCTCCCCCTCCCCTCCCTGAGGTTTTTTGGGAGGGATCGCGAGGCGTCGGAGGCTCCTTTTTCGGCTCGTGGGAGGGCCATTTCTTGACACCCCTCACGAGGATCGTGGCCCCCGAGGGGGAGACCTAAATCGAATACCCCCCCTCTTTTGACCGACCGCCTCCAAGATGGCCCGAAGAGGCCCTCCAGGGCTCCCAAGAGGCTCCCAAGAGGGCTCCAACAGCGCCCCAAGAGGCCCCAAGAGGGCTCCAAGAGGCACCCGAGAGGCACCCAAGAGGCACCCGAGCGGCCTCAGAGAGCCCAAGATGACCACCAAGATGGCTCAGATATCCCAAGCTGGCTCAAGATGGCTCCCAAGATGCTCCAAGCGGCCCCAAGACCGCTCCAAGACGGCTCGAGATGGCCACAGAGCCTCCCAAGCCTTCCTCGCTGTTTGACTACTTCCTCTCTCCCCACCGTCACCTCTCATGGGCATCGTTTCTGGATGGGCTGGTGGGGATGCGCGAAGCGTCAAGAATTCCATGAATTGGCGATCGCCGCAGAACGACGACGAGAACCAGGACGACGAGGGCGCTGGAGCAGTGCGTGGCGGCCGCGGGAGGCGAAGAAGAGGGAGGTCGTCGTCGTCGTGGCCCGCGTAATGCTCGAAGGAGGAGAACATTTCAATAATTTCGAAGATCCAGAGGCCTCTGGAGGCTTCCGGTGGCCTCTGTGGAAGGAGAGGGGAGGAAAGACGATGCGGAGGAGGAGGACGATGTGGAGGAGGAAAGAGGAAGAGAGGGAAAGGAAGACGGAGACAGAAGTGTGAATGCATATCATATACATACATGCATGCATACATACATACATACATGCATGCATGCATGCATGCATGCCTGCATACATACATACATTCACGATAAAACTGCTGCAATAAGGACCGCGAAATAAGGAACGACGCCCCTTTTTGATACCAAAAGAGCCTCGCTGCACGAGGAAGGCTAGGTGAACAACCACGGAGTGGCCTAAGAAGCACGATCCCCTTCAGAACCCAACGCGGTCAGTGTTTCAGCGTCTTAGCTGTTTATGTGCATATAAGCGGGTTGAGACATGGAGTGTGTCTGTATAAATAGATATATATATATATATATATACAGAGAGAGAGAGAGCAAACAAAAAGACTTATACACATGTACGTAATGTTGTTAGCCAGCGTTGGTCCCAAAAGGTGTGTTTATAGCTACATGTGTTGTGTAACTTATGTAGTGCAATCTATGTGGGGCAGTGTGCGTGATGCTTCGACGACTCGAGGTAGACATCAAGGAACCGATAAACGAGAGCCCGAGGAAGGCAGGAATAACGAGGAACCTGAGGAAGGCAAGACACAAACCAGAACTACGCAACGCAAACCAATCCAAAGCGACGTAAAACCATGCGAAGCAATGCAAAGCAAATAAGTGCAATGCCATGCAAAGAAAAAACTCAAAGCAACGCAATGCAGACCAATGCAAGACACTGCAAAGAAACGCCAAGCGAAGCAATGCAAGGCAAAGCAAGGCAGCGCAACGCATAGCAACGCACTGCACAGCCATGTACAGGAATGCAAGTTAATGCAACGCAGCGCAAGGCTACGCAAAGCAATGCAGCGCAACGCTACGCACTGCAATGCAATGCAATGCACGAATGCAAAGCGATGCATGACAATGCGAAGCAATGCAAAACAATACGAAACAATGCAACACAATATAAAGCAACACGAAACAATGCAATGGGAAGCGATGCGAAGTTAAGGACAGCAATGCAAAGCTACGCCAAGCACTGCGCAGCAACGCATGAGCAATGCAGAGCAAGTAACAAGACGTGCAACATAAAACGAGCAACCACATAACAATGCAAAGCAGTGCAACGTAACACAAAACAGCACAATGCAAAGCCATTGCAATGCAAAGCAATGCAAATCAATGCATAACACTGTCAAACTATGCAAACCATTGTAAACCATTAAGCAAGCAGCACACAACGAATTCATGCAAAGGAATGCGAAGCAATGCAAGTATTACAAAATAGAGCAAGGCCGCAACGAGGCGGCGACAGGCGGCGACGAGGCGGCGTCGGTGACAACATAGCCGCCAGACCAGCAATCAGGCCCAGTTCCTTATAACTTAAGTAAGAGCCCCTAAGTTCAAGCACTGTTTGGGGAAAAAACCTGGTAGATCTTTATATGCAAGCATACAAACAGAGAAAGGGAGAGAGAAACAGATAACAAGAGCGAGAGAGAGAGAGAGAGACAGAGAGAGAGAGAGAGAAAAAAAAAAGGGAGAGAGATATGTGGGGAGGGAGGAAGGGGAGGGAGAGGGAACCGCAGCAGCAAAAGCAGCAGCAGCACCACCAGCAGCTAGCCGCGGGGGGCGCTGGCCCGCCGCGGCCCGCCCGCCGCGCGGCCTGCGCCGAGCACCTCCCTGGAGGCGGCCGAGGAGCTGCGCTGGGGGGAGCTCGACGCCGCCTCGGAAGGGGGGGGGGGGTCGGGCGTTGCGTGGGGGGGGGAAGGGGGGGGGGGGCGGGTCGGGCGTTGGGGGGGGGGGGGGAAGCGGCGCCCGAGGGGTGGCCTCGGCCCCGCCGCCGGCGCGTGCTCCCTCCTCCTGCTGGGGGGCGGGGAGGGGCCTGGCGGAGGACGGGGCGGAAGGGGGGCGCAGCGGCTCCCGCCCCCTCCTCCGCAACCCCCGCGCCCTCGCCCTCGTCGTCGAGCCTCGGTGTCCTTCCTTCCCCCCTCGTCCCGCCCCCACCCCCACCCCTCGTCCTCGATCCCCCCCCCCCCCTCCCCCTCCTCCCGTCGCGCCCCCCAAATCCCCCCTCGTGTCGCCTCCTGGCATCATTTTCACGGGCCCACGCTACGGCATCCCTGGGAGGGATCGCAGCAGAGCTCCAGGCCCCGGTGCCAGCTCCCCCTGGGGCCCGCGCGTCGTCTTTCGCGAAGTCGTCGTCATCGTCATCGCCGCCGTCGTCGTCGAGTATCGAGGATCGAAAACGAGCAAGACCCTGAACGTACTGGGCTTCTGGAGGCTTGCGGGGGCATGGGCCACCCAAGGGCCCTTGGAAGGACACCAAGGGCTTTTATTGCGCACTACAACTTGAGGTCACCGCGACGAGCAATGCCCGCACGCTTTGGTTCTCGTCGAATATCTCTGGCCCCTCGAGGGCTCCAGGAGACCTCCAGAACTGGGGATGGAGACCCTGCGTGTTGAAGCGGTCACGGA
>CAUYUJ010005891.1:1014173-1066673 GCA_963575745.1 Prorocentrum cordatum
GTCAGCGTGCAGCCCGACCAGTCAGGCGGGTCGTCGAATGTGGCGCAAAAACACACACACACACACACACACACACACACACACACACACACACACACACACACACACACACACACACACACACACACACACACACACACACACACACACACACGCACACGCACACGCACACGCACACGCACACACACACACACACACACACACACACACACAAATTTCCTCTGCAGGCGGGCGCATGGCAACACCGCCCGCCCCAAACAAGGGCGAGATTCAGGAAAGGAGGGAAGACGAAACGAGCCCAGCACGCCAAGAGTCCCGCCAGACACTCGGCCTCGTTGCGGGGGCGCTTGCCAGCACGACTCGACATGGCCAGCCGAACGCGGAGCGGCAAAAGGTAGTGAGGGAGCCGAGCCCGAGAACGGAAGGGGACCGGGGCGTGTACACGTCTTTCTGTCGCGGCCCTGGCGCTGGCGAAGATCGGTCGGGCGGGCACACAGGGCCACTGTTCAGCAGATTGGTGCACTGTCTCTGCAAGAGAGTCGGGAGCGGCCAAGAGGGGGGTGCCCAAGGGGGGGGGGGTGCAAATCATGACCGGCGGCATGTGCGCGGCCCAGCGGGGGGGCCAGGGACGTAATGAAATAAAGAAGAGGCGCCATGAAATCTGGGGAAATATCATGGCCCCCGCCATGATATCCACCCCCCCCTAGTCATCACCCCCTTTTTTCCGCCCCTGAGAGAGAGGCAAAGAGAGAGATGCGGCGGCCGCGCAGGGCGGGACGAGGAGAGCGGCCCCCTCAGACGATGCAGGTGGGGGGGCGCACACACGTGCACGAGGTGTGCTCCGAACGGCGGGGAGATGCGCGGCGCTTCGCCCGGTGAGCGCGGGAGGAGGAGGGAGGGCGTGCCGCCTGCCCTGCCATGTGCTCCCTCAAGTCGACGCGCGAGCCGCGCGACGCGCAGGCGCGAAAAACAATCGAGCGTGCGCCGATCGCGCTGGACCTCTGGCAACTTTCACTCCCCGGCCAGGGGCAAGGGGTGGGCGAGCCGCACAGGAAGACTGCGAGCAGCAGGAGAGATCATGCCACCGGACAGCCACACGAGTCGCATCCAGCGAAATGGGAATGCAGCAACAGTTGGCACTACCGTGGATGGGATACTGCTGCGTGTGAGGGCTCAAAGCGCATGTGTATAGGTCGGGGTATCTCTGTAACAATCTTCACGGTTTGATCATCGCCACGTCCGTAGCCCTTTCGAAGACGAGGCACGGGCACAATGCTAGCACCCCCAGTTGCCACACCCTCCCCTCCCCCTCTACTCCCCCTGAAATTTTAGACTTTTCAAAACCCTAGCGGGTTTCACTCCAGCAACCGATGCCGTAAACAAGGGTGCGCTCCATCACTGCATCTTCATCGAGCGCTCCGTCCACGGCGTGTGCTCCAGCACTGCATCTTTACCGAGCGCGAGCCTTCAAGCAGTTCGAGCAGAACGTGAAGCTGTGGCGTCGCTTTCGCCGTCGCCGCCGTGGTCCGCACTACTCGCCGTCGCCGCCGTCGCCCTCGCCGTCGCCGTCGCCGCCGTGGTCGTCGGCGTCGCCGCTCTCGCCGTCGCCATCGCGACTGGCTACACTACAAAAACAGACCTTTTCCTCTGCGGGGCGTTGCGCCGCGTCCACCCAGAACCGTCGACTGGCCGAAACCAGCGAAACAGAAAACGAGACCAGAAGAGAGCGTGAGACAGGAGCCTACAGGGAGCGCTACGGGGACGGCCTCGACGGAAAATGCACCAGAACGCTGGCCCTGCAGAGAACCACGCGGGAGGGGACGAGACCATCGGTGCGCCGTGGACCTCTACGCAGCGACTGCATTGCCGAAGACATCAGCCATTGGACACACACGCGCACGCTCGCGTCCGATGCGCGGCGGAATCCAAACCACGGGTGCATGGTAACGGGACACATTGACCACGAATTGGCTTCTCTGAGAAGCGGCGCGGGAATCAGGCGCCAGGAGGGCACACGCAACTATCGGGTCGGGCGAAAGGGGGTGATAGCAAAGGGGGTGTTTGAGAATCAGCTCACGTAGCTGATTTTCCCGGCGCCTCCCGGCGCCGGAGGCGGCCATGTATCGAGGAATGGGCCCCTCGGTGGGGCCGAAACCAGCTGCATGCATGCAGCAAATTTCGTAACCCCTTCTTTCCCAATCCCCAACTTTCGTCAGGCCCGAAAGTAGGCGCATCCGCGGCCGCACAGCCGGGCGGTGCAGAAAGACCAGCGCGCGCAGCGGCAGAGCCACAGCGGCACAGGCGACGGAGGAGGCTCGGCGGCATGGCACGCAGCCGCACAGGCGTCCGTCGGCAGCGCCGCCGCGGCCAGCAGGCCGACGGCTCGGAGCAAGAGCGGTGGCCGTCGCGAGGGGGGCACGCCCCACGGGCCATCGCGACCGGCGAGCGGCAGCGGGCCCGGCCCGTGGGGGCGGGGGGGAGCCACGCCGGGCGGTGCGAGGGCAGGCAGGGCGGCACGGCTCATCCCGTGGCTGAGCGGCACAAGCCCCTGGAGGGCTCGCCAGCGGAGGGCGGGGCGACGGCGGCCGAGGTGCCGCCGGGGCGGAGGGCGGCGGACAGCTCCGGAGCCGTGCGAGCGGCGGCGCGGCAGGGCACGCGGCAAAGAGCGTGGCGGGCCGGTGCGACGGCCACCGGCAGTAGCCAGGCAGGCGGTGCGCACACGACGCCGACAGGGTGGGACGGCGGGAGGGCGGCGAAGGAGGCGAGACAGGGCATTACACGACACACGAGCACAAGCACAAAGACACGCACACACACACACACACACACACACACACACACACACGCGCGCTCGCGCACAAACACACACACACACACACACGCGCGCTCGCGCACAAACACACTTTTTTGGCGAGCGGCGACTGGCACAGTCCAACGCGGTGCAGGCCGCCCACTCGCACCCGCACATTCACACACGCACATGTGGTCCTCTTGTGATGCAGCGATGCCACGTCGCTGGCCGCTGCGCAGCCGACAGGGAGACAGGGCGGTACACACACATACACACATACACACACGCACATACACGCGCACCCCCCACGCACACACACACACATGCACGCACGCACGCACGTACGCACGCACGCACGCACGCACGCACTCACTCACGCACGCACGCACACTCACACACAGACACACACACACACACGAACGCACGCACGCACGCACGCACGCACGCACGCACGCACGCACGCACGCACGCACGCACACACTCACACACACACACACACACACGCACGCACGCACGCACGCACGCACGCACGCACACACACGCGCGCACATACGCACACACACACGCACATACGTACCGCATACACGTACAGAGAGCTGCTCAGAGAAAGAAGGAGCCGAGTGAGGGAGCGGGCAAGTGATGGAAGACACGTCCCTGTCAACACCACAAGCATCGCTATCATGTGCGGGACACAGCCTACAAGCTCTTCACTCACTCGCACCCGCAGCTCTCAACAACAAACGTTGGCAGATCCGAAAACTGAGCCACCTGGTCCATGAGCTGCGTGGTCAGCTTGGAGCTGAACTGCGCCCAATGCCTCGAGCCGCCCAGCAGGTGGTTCCACCTAGCTGCCGGCGAACGGGCGCACGCAACACGCAGCCTTGCGCTGCTCGCCTCCGACTGTGCTCTGCACGATCGGCCGGCTGATCGATCAGGGGACCACATGCGGACCCTACCCCTACCCCCCACGATTTCTGAAGGGGAGGGTGGGGCTCACTTCGTTCGGGAGCTCCAGAGCGAAGTGAACCCCACCCTGACCCCTCAGAAATCGTGGGGGGTAGGGGTAGGGTTCGCATGTGGTCCCCTGATCGATCGATTGGAACACGCGTGCACCTTTCTTCATCTCCTCGGGCCGATTGTCGCACGGGGACGGGGCACCGTGTCTCCAGCTCCCCCAGCGCCGAGCGCCAGAGGTCACGGAGGTCTCAGAGGGGCGGCAACATGCGAATGCGAGTGCCAATGCGGCTCGCGTCACTGCGCGCTGTGGGGCGGTCCTCTGGGAGAGGGCAAGCGCTGTGGAGTGCACTTCCGCGCGGCAGAACCAAAATTCGTCACACTGTGTCTGTAGTGAAGCAGGAAGGGGGAGAGGAGCAGAGGAGAACAAATAATGTAAACATCCATTGCCCCTTCTGAGGAAAGCAAGCCAACATGCACAACGTCGTCGTCGAGCTGACCGCATGCGTTGGTATCCTTCGCAGGGTCACACCACTTTTTAAACTGTGGAAGGCATGCGTGGAGCATCCAGCGAAGCTGCCATTACGTTGGACTCTTCGTAGCAGCACGGGCCGCTTCTGTATCTGCGGCTAGCACAACTCTGCACCGTGCGGTCGGACATGCTGTGAAAAATGTGCACGTTGATCGTGCGGATGGGGGGAAAGCGGGTCGGAAGTCAGGCGTTCATGCGGTTGGCCTGCACCCTCCAGGCCTGCCCCCTTAATGAAAACTCCTGGGCCGACAGCCTCCAAGTCTGCCGCCCCAAGCGCCCGAATGTTCACCCAAACAATGCAGGCCGCGTGCGAAGGGGCATCCACAAGCTGCCTGGACACTCCAGTGCACACGAAGAGCACGAGCACTGGTGGTAAAGACCCTTTTGCCCTGAACATCTGAACCGAGGTCCCTCCCCACGCTGCTCGTTCATGATCGTCCACATTCCCGGTTGAGGAGGTGATGGGGGGAGGGCATGGGCTCCTCAACGCTCCCTCTGGGCCCTCCAGGCTCCCAGAACCGCCGACCAGGCTCTCGAGGCGCTGGGTGGCAGAAACGCTGCCGAGCGCTGGCGAGGATGAACAAAACTGCACAGATAGAATATTAGTGACCGCTTGTGCCGATCACACGCCGCAGACAGAACATCGATGACGGCCAGTGCCGATCACACGTCACAGACAGAAGGAACATCGATGATCGCCAGTACCGATCACGCGTCACAGACAGGACATCAACGAGCGCTCATGCCGATCACGCGTACGCAACAGGCACATAGCATCCATAGACGCCTGTGCTGATCGCATGTCAGATATCCAGGAGTCCCACGCTGGATATGGCCCACAACCAGCTTATGGGCCATCTGTTCGGTATTCACGACAAGTCTTCACTGGGAATGTGAGAGCCTTCGCGCTGAATTGCCACCCAAGCCTTGATCTCGCCGGCGACCTTCACGGGCACTACGCGCCAATGCATGATAAAGGGCGTCCCGTTCTTCCGGTAGTTGATGGCGCTGCCCTCGTAATCCCCGTTCCCCTTGTGCATAGACTCTTTGAGCCTGGCCAAGACCGTCTTGTCAGTGCCGGGGCCCTGCAACATTTTGGGTGTTTTGCCGATGGCCTCGACTTGCTCATATCCCGTGAGCTTCGTGAAAGCCTTGTTGGAATAGACAATGGTGCCCTCCGGGTCTGTGATCAGAAGCGCGTCGAAGCTGTTGTCCGCCAGAAGCTCCAAAGCCGCATCTCGAGCAGGATTCGCATTGCTCTTGGCCTCGGCCGCGAGAAACAACAAATCTGCATCGCACAACGTGTCCGGAATTTCCGCACCGTCTCCAATTGGCTCAACGAGGCTCTTCGCTGGTCCTCCAGCAATCCCAGTGCTCGCCAAAGCACGCAAGCCATTAACTCGCGCTAGTCGCAGCTCATTCGCGTGGTCGCGGAACATACTGTTACGCATGATTGCCTTCTCCAACTTGGCTTCGCTCCACTGGGTGATTGGTGCGTTGGCGCCGCCCCTTGTCATCTTGTCGATAATTCCGCGTCCACGGTCCTTGAAAGGCATCACTTCGTGGGCACTACCATCACGTGAGGCAATTTTCGCCAGGCCAACTCCGAGGGGAATGAGAGCTGGGACAAAGGCCATGGTCGAAAGTAATACCAAACACTGAATGTCCAAAGGTATGTCAAGCTAAATGCTTCTTGAACCAAAGCGGCTTGAGCCAAAATGGCTACGGACATGATGACGTTGTCATTTCGCGCTTGGTGGCTCCAATCATCGAATCGTCCCAAAGCGATGTCGGTCTCTGCGGCTTCGGGTTGCCGAGGCCAACATCTCGCCATCGCTTGGACGTCCATTCCCTGTGTTGTTTTCGGTTTCGTGCGTGTTTTTGTTCGCCAAATGGTCAAGGATGCTCCTCGATGGTCCTCGCCGAGGAAAAAACGCACACGTCCGAGCGATGCCAAGACATTTCCCCCTAATACATCCGTCCTCGAGCCTCGAAGATCCAGACCGCTCGAGGAGGAGGGGCCGAGCATGCCTGGGCGAGCCGTATTGGTGAAGATCGGCCCCACGAACGGCAACGATGGCACGCGCAAGGACGAGCGAGATCTACGACGGCAGCTGCCAGGAAGGCGGAGAGGGGACTCGGCGGGGACGCGGGCGCATGGGGAGGGCGAGGGAGAGGCCCACGGCGGATGGGATCAGGCGGTGCAGAGCAGCTGATCGGCGGGCGATGCTCCAGCACGGCCTGCCGACGGCCCCCCCCCTCCCCGCTCGCGGGCGAGGCCCTGGATGCGAGGGGAAAGAAAGGGACGGGGGGCTTGGGGGGAAGGGGGGGATCCAGGATGGCAGCTGGAGGCTCCACGGCGGGGAGGACTGGAGCGGGAGAGATTTGGGCGCCCGAGTTATCCGGGGTAACTCGGGTTTGGATTCCCGAAAAAGGAACCGAGTTAGCCCTGACCCGAGTTACCCCTGATGATGTGGGGCTCTGGACGCCCGAGTTATCTGGGGTAACTCGGGTCCGGGGTAACTCGGGTTCGGATTCCCGAATAAGGAACCCGAGTTAGCCCTGACCCGAGTTACCCCTGATGATTCGGGGCTCTGAGAGATGGCTGGGTGCAAGGCAGGAGGGGGATGGTGGGGGGGGGTCTCGAGGAGGAGGGGCGAGGGGGAGGGGCGGAGCACGAGGCAGAGCAAGGGGGGGCGGGGGGTCTCCGCCAGATGCCCGAGACCAGCACCGCGTAGCCGACGAGCGCGGCCGCCAGACCTGCCGCGGATAACCAGCCTCGAACGTATCCCTATCCCTAAGATGGGCGAGCAAAAAGCGAGGACAATCTTAGGGATAGGCCCTCAGAAACTGAGGGAATCCTTGAGATCGGCATCGAGGTGAGGTGATGTCAAACATAGGGATAAGGATATGCTTCAAACTGGTAAGCGGAGAGCGCGTGCGCCGTGCAGCGAGGGAAGAGGGGGCAACGGGACAGGCGGAGGCGGCCCCAGAGCCGAGGGGGCCAGAAAAAAACATTGAGCGTGGCTGGCGCTCAAGTTGATCTGGATCGAACGGAGTGGTAGGATTCGATGCAGTGGGATAGGACGAGGCGCGCTGGGATAGGACGAGGCGCGCGGGGGAACGGGACAAGCAGAGGCGGCCACAGAGCCGAGGGGGCCAGAAAAACATGGAGCGTGGCTGGCGCTCAAGTTGGTCTGGATCGAACGAAGGGTGGTAGGGGTCAGACTTCGATGCAGTGGGACAGGACGAGGCGCGCTGGAACGGATTTGCCCTGAGCAAGCGGGTGCAAGCAAGATGGCTGCCCCAGAGCCGAGGGGCCAGAAAAACATTGAGCGTGGCTGGCGCTCAAGTTGATCTGGATCGAGCGGAGTGGTACAGTCGGGGCGTTGGCTCAAGGAACCCTAAAATAAGGCACGAGGCCCCTTTCCTCCCATAAGTGGAACTTCCATTTCCCATGGGAAACCCCAGGAAAAGCGGCAAAATGCAGAACAATCAAGGAACACCGAGCCCCTCCCCAACGAAGAGGGTTCCTTCTTCAGGGCCCCGACTGTAGGGATCAGACTTCGATGCAGTGGGACAGGACGAGGCGCGCTGGAACGGGATTGCCCTGAACAAGCGGGTGCAAGCGAGATGGCTGCGTGCAATAGTGCACCCGTGCATGAATACCACGGTGCCCCCGCGAACGCGTGCACGGATGCGTGCAGAGGCGGCAGGCGTGCACGCATCGGAATGAGAGCATGGATGCAGGCATGCGTACAAGAAGGGGCGAATGCATGAGTGACCTACTGAATGGCTGAGTGAGTGCGTCTGAATGGGAATTGGAATGTGAGTACAGGCGTGAGTGAGCGAGCGACCAGGTGAACGGGTCAGTGAGTGGCCTGTCGAGTAACTTAAGGACGCCATCGAGCGAAAGGACGGGTGGGCTCGTGGATGAGCGAGAGAGCGAGTGGGCACTTGAGCACGCGGGTGTACGTCAGATGGGCGAGACCACGCAAAGAAGACAGCTCACCCACGCGCATCCCGCTCGCCTACGCCGAGGAGCAGCGGCAGCGCCGCCGCGGCCGCGCTCTGCCCCAGCAGGGGCAAGGCAATGCCTGTGACTGTGAGGCCCAAGGTGCAGATCGAGGCCCACCTCGCGCACGGGCGAGGGGGCAATTCAGAACATTGATTTGGCGGTCTTGGATGACGCTGGATGGCGTTTGGGCAAGCCTTTGAGGCTACAATTGCGGGGTTCGGCCGATTGCGAAACCCACGACGTGCTACAGGCCCAAGGGGCGGGGAGCTCGGGCTGGAGGCGGAGGAGGATAAACAATAGGAGACCGGGGCTGGGGAAGTGCGGGCGGGGCTGCCAGTCCACTCTTGTCGATCGCAGATCGGTCGCCTCACGTGGCCTTCGTGCCAGGCGGTACTGAGCTCGCGTCCCATGGGGGGTTCCACCGCGCTGCGTCATCGAGGAGATCTGGAGAAGATGCTTCGTGAGGCCGTCGAGGGGGCACACACGCACACACTCGTATCTCTCTCTTTCTCTCGCGCTCTCTCTCTCTGTATATCTCATCATATTCATAATAATACTAATAATACGAATGATGATAATAAGAATAATAATAATAAGAAGAAGAAGAAATACAACAATAAAAACATACTAACAAGAATAAACACGCATACTTCGCATCATTATTATCATTATCCACCACCGTGCCCGTGGGCACGGAGTGTGCGCGTCCTCAGGTCCCCTGCTCAATCCCTCGATCCTCAATCCTGGGGATCATTTGGAGGCTCGGATCTGCCGGCTTCCTAGTTTTGTCGTGGCCACTCTTGCGAAGCAGCGCTCCGCAAATTGGCCTCGAAGCAGAAGGATTTAGAGCGCCTGTCCCCCATTGGCGGAGCGGTGCTCCGCTAAGTGGCCTCGAGCCAAAGAATTCGGATCGCCTCGCCTTCGTTAGCGGGGCGGCGTTCCGCACATTTGCCTCAAACCAACAAATCCCGTTGCATTGCTCCCATTAGCGGAGCGCGCTCCGCTAATGGGTTGACACTGTTGACACTCCTCAATCCTCCTTGTTTTCCTCCTCCTCCTCCTCCTCCTCCTCCTCCTACCCGCCCTCCTCCCATTCTGCACCCTCTTCTTCATCTTCTCCCTTTTTTCGATACCCCTCAAATGGCACCATCGGGGTACCACGAGACGCATATCGCTCCTGGCCCACAGCCTTGGTCCCAAGGATCCACGCCTGATAGTATCGATGTGCCTCAGTGGGGGACACTGCGGTACCACTGGAACCCTCTGACCCAGACGCCAGCCGACGAAATCCCGAGCAGTCTCCGAAAATCCTCTGGCTCAGAACAAGGTCACGGAGGCGGGGTGGGCCGACAGCCAGCATATACACGTATATACGCACGTACACACATACGTGTGTAAACAGATAAGCATTAACATACGCACATCTCCGAAAGAGTACGGCTCAAAAGGGATTGGTGCGTCCGACATGTTTGATGTGTTGGCCGTCTGGCCAGGGACATCCGCGGACTTACGAAAAGCGGACGCGCCCCCCACGAAGATCGTGAAAGACTTGTCCAACAAGACACAGGACCTTCAATCTCACAACAGATGGTCAACGCTGACCCCCAAAACGTGTTTCTACCAATAAAACTTACACAACATATCTGGACCAGGCTACGTACTGTAATAGATGTGGTGTAACCTATGTTGCGCAATCTATGAATTGCAAAGCCATGTTGTGCAATATACTTGCAATGTGGGTGGAGCTACCTATGTGGTGCAATCGCTGCGGCGCAATTCAAGACCCCTGTGTCTCTACCCCTGCATTCGTCTGGCTCGATCCTCCTCTTCCTCCTCCTCCTCCTCCTCCTCCTCCTCCTCCTCTTACTCTTCTTCCTCCTCCTCCTCCAATCTACGACAATTGCGAAAAATCTTCGGCGCGCTTTCTCTGTCCGGGTCCTCGGACATCCTCGGCCCCCCCGAACAAAAACTCACCGAGACTGCAGCGTTTGGTGATCGAACCTTGCGAATGCAAGCACAGATGGGTCAGCGGAGAATTATTCACTCTGCAATGTGGGATTCGGTACGGTCAATCTCTGGTCCCAAATCCGCCGACTCTCTCGAAGCTCTCGTCGGCCACAACTTGCCCTACCCTGTAATCTACCGTGCATGAGGTCGAACGTTGCGCATTTGAGAAGCCAGAGACGCCCGTAAACCCAATATCACAAAAAACGGTCGGTTGATGTATGACTCCCATCGGCATCGCTCCGTTTAATACCAGGCCTACCGCCCCAGGGCCCCGTGACCCGAAACAGAAACAAATTCTGCGGATGTGGCGTAAGCCTGAAGACTCGATCGTCCGTCAATCTGAGCTTTGGTGATGCGAGATGTCGCGCGCGAGCGAGCCGCCAAAAGCGTGTATAAACGAAACAGAAGGCCCTGTACCAGAAAATATTGGACCCGGTGGCTCATGTGAAAAAAATAATAACTAAACTTCGGACTGGCGGGGATGCGAGGGGGCATCACGGGCGGGGGCCCTGGGCATTGGACTGAAAGCGCTGTCGTGTGAGACTCGGGGGCGCCATCGCCTCAGAGCGGGGCTCGCAACCGCAGAACTTTGGGCGCCGCTTACGTCATGGGGGGGCGATGGATGGGAGGGGAAGAGGCGTGCATCGTGTGTGCCCCCCTTTTGGGCCCCAGGGAGCCCCGCCAGGGCATCTGAGGTGCACAAGAAGGTGCACCTTATTCCACCACCCCCCCATTGACACACCGCCCCGAACTCCTTGCACAGCGCCCGAGGGCGCGTGGCCGAGGAGGCGCCGGCAGGCGCAGCCGCGCCCGCCGCCGCCGCACGCGCGGGCCAACCTCCCCCGCAGCAGCTGGCGACGGTGCCGAACGCGGTGTGCGGAAGGCTCCGCCCGTGCGGCATCGGAGCAAAACGCAAGGGAGCGTGCTGTGCCTTCCTGCTCTGTGCCGGTCGTTGCCTGGGGGAAAGCTCGGTATCGCTCGGACGTCCATTTCCCGTGCATGTTTCGGTTTCGTGTGTGTGCTTTTTTTTGCTCGATGGTCCAGGATGGACCTCGATGGTCCCCGCCGAGAAAAAATGCAAACGTCCGAGCGATGCCAAGAAGAGGGGAAGGGGTCTGGGCCCCAGGAGGAGGTGACGCTTGGGCGGGGTGCGGGTTCGTCGAGGCGGGGGTGCGCTGCAATCGGCACCGCACGAGCGCAAACGCCAACACGCGGGGGGGTGCAGCCCGCCTACCCCACACGTGCGATCGTTACGGTCCCCGGGTGGGGGGGGAGTAGTCTGGCCCGCATGACGACCGTCACGCGCCAGAAGATAGAAAACAACAGCTCATCTCTGGCGTGTCAGCATCACACTCGCATGGGTCGGCACCGGATCCCTGCGCTCCACCCGTCCACGCCTACTCTTGAGCAGGGACCGACCGCCCCGGCATTCCTCTAGTCATACCACGAAATGCTCTTAGAACTCAAACATGTTCTAAGAACAAACACAATGCTCTTAGAACACAAACCCGATGTGTTAAAACAAGACGGTCCCAGCCAGACACGTTCTGAGAACATCTCGTGGGAACCACAAGAGGTTCTTAGATATTTTGTTTGGTGGGGCTATAGGCGAGCCGGGACGCTTCGCCACTGCTTGATTTTGGACGCCCGAAATAGGCACTGAAAGAATGGGTACAATGCCCAACAGCAAATGTTGTCCCAAACCAACAGCGGCCGCTGTTGGGCAGGTGGCCTTCTGCCTCAAATGGACACAGGCCGCGGCGGCGCGGACAGCGAGTCCGATTCAGAGTGAACAAGAACTGCTGCTGGGCATCGTACCCAATTCTTTCCGTGCCCATCTCGTTCGTGCAGATTGATACTCCTTCCACCTCGGGTGTGGAGCAGGAGCGCCCCCTGCCCGGCGAGCGCACGCCGCCTCTATAGATAGGCAAGCCGCTGCCGGCCTCGGGGGGCTGCTTCCGGGCCCGGGCCGCGGCTGCTCGGCGGCCGCCCGCGCCTCGCCTCTCCGTCGGCCCCGGGCGCACCCTGGGCCAGAGCGGTCCCTGTCACGGGAGGGGGGGGCTCGCCATCGCTCGGACGTCCATTCCCTGTGTTTTTGTTGGTTTCGTGCGTGGTTTTGTTCGCCAAATGATCAAGGATGCTCCTCGATGGTCCTCGCCGAAGGAAAAATGCACACGTCCGAGCGATGCCAAGGGGGGGGGGCGCGGGCTGGGCTTGGAGCTCGGCGCGGGACGGGCGCTGACAAGGCGAACGACACCGCCCTGGGAAATGGTGCGCGGACGCTCGCCTGGACGAACACCCATTTTTGGGCGGGGTGGTACTATCAGACCCCTATCAGACACCTCCTCCTCCTCCTCCTCCTCCTCCTCGCACGCTGGACCACCCGCATCACCGCCCAGTCCCTGCCACGGGGCCGCCTCACGGCGTCGATGGGCGACGCCAGCGGCAGCACCAGCAGGGCCGTCAGGAGGAGGCCGCCGACCCAGGGCTTGCTGAACAGCCACAGCCTCTGGAGGGCGGGGGGAACCCAGGGCTCCCCTCCCTCCCGTCTCCCTCCCTCGCTGGCTCGCTCGCTGGCTCCCTCCCTCGCTTCCCGTTTCCCCCCTTCTGCAATCTTTGCTTTAGTGCTTCTTCCCTCCCGTCCATCACACCGCCCCTCACCTGCTGCCTCTCTGTCCCTCCTGCCCCAACTTCGCCTCTTTTCCCTACCGTCACTCCTGTTCCTTTTCGCTCCATTCCATATCATATGGAATGGAGCGAAAAGCTGGCAAAAGCCGGCAGGAATCAAGCCGGATCGGCCAAAAGCCAGCAGGAATCGGCTGACGCATCGAATCGGCAGAAGCCGGATCGGGCGAACTCGAAATCGGAATCGCGAATCGGAATCCTGGAATCGAGTCGGTTCGAAATCGGAATTACGGAAATCGATTCGAATCGAACCGGCGGAATCGGAATGACCCCTGATATGTCCCCTCATCCTTGTCCACTCCTTGTCCCTCTTCCTCCTCGTTGTCTCCCGCTCCCCCTGGCCATCAACTCTCTCCGTTCCCTCCTGCCCCGCCCCTCCACCCCCCTGCTCTCGACACAGCAGGCCCTCCGTCCGTCCCCCGGCCGTCCCCATCCATCTCTTCCAACCATGTCCTCTCTTCTCTCCGCGTCCGTCCTGCCGCCACTGTCCAAAATCCGCATCCATTCCATTAGTCCCTGCCATCTCTCTTCTCATACTGTCACGTCTGTGAAGTCCTTTCTACCCCTCCTGTTGATCAATCCCTTCGTCGCATCCGTTCCGCATTATCTCTTGTTCGTCTTCGTCCATGTCACAAACTCCAACATTAGCATCATGCCCTCTCTTTCTCTATCTCCTTTGATCCTCTCCGCTGCATGGAGGTTGTCCGTTCCATCGGTGCTATCATTCACTCCCTTCCTCTCCCCCCTTTCCTCCGCCCTCGCCATTTCCCATGATCTAACTTGTCTGCCCTTTTCCTCCTGTCAGCCCCCTTGCAGCCTTGTATCCCTTTCCACTTCACACATAAGCACATAATCACACACACACACACACGCGCACGCACGCACGCACTCACTCCCTCCCCCCTTCCCGCCTCGCACCCTCTCTTCCCCCCCTCCGCGCCGCCATGCCCTACGTCTTCTCCCCCCCATAATTCATCTCCTCAATCTCCTCGCAGAAAAAAGCTAGCCTCTTTCATGGTCCACCGTGCCATTTACCCTTCCAGACACGCGTGTGTGAAGTCATGCTCTACCACGCTGCATCGTGGCTCCAAACAATAACCTGGAACTTGGCGTGGTGCACCATCATTGCTGTTCTGATTGTGCGCAAGCAGGCCCAACACGGGCCTTGCGGGTTGACTCTCAAACTTGCGCATCAACCGCTGTTATAATTTCGTGCGAGACGCACCTGTAGATGTGATGACGGTAGTTGCACGGACCGGCATTGGTGGCGCTGGTTTAAAGGCGGCTACGGCTGGATTCACCCAAGTGGCTGGAGATTCAAAGGCCAGCGAGCCGCGCCGTGAGGAACTTCGACGGGACGTCCGACGATCCCACTGCGATGGCGTAGAAAAGGAAGAGGAACGGAAAAGGCAGAAAGAACAGGAGGAGACATGACTCTGTGTCAATAACAAGTGCCCTGGAGAGCTCCACTGATAACCGCAGTGGTGTGGTCTTGCGACTTGTGTCCGCATACTCTGCGTCTTCGTCTGGGGGCTTGCTGTTTGCACTTGTTCCTTCACTGCATCCCTCTGTCAGGTAGCTCGTCCTTGTTGGTCGTGGTGACGCGGTTGCCCGGAAAGTACCAGGGCAGGAGGAGGAAGAGGAAGAGGGACGAGGCACTGAGGAGAACGAAAAAATGCAACCCTGTTCGATCCCGCGGGAGCGCAAGAATACGATACTTCATCGGGGAGTCGTCCGACAGTCGCTGATCGTGCAGCGGATCATGGAGCACCGTTTGTAAAATCAATGCAGACCCCAGCCGGCTGTGCTCGCAGATGGCCGATCGGTCTCCTGTACGGACGACGGTCGGATTTGGCAGGAAAGCATTGAGAGGCACTGCGGCGAGGCCAGGCGGCGACATACGAAGTGTCGGCAGCTGGGCCAAAGAGTTACTCGACGCGGAGATCCCCACATGTGCATACCGTACTCCTGTTACGTCTCGCTGAGGAACTCTGTCTGTGAGCATCTGGGTGTGAGAACGAGTCCGCGCAGACGACGGGCGCGACGACGACGTCAGCGACGACTTCAGTGACGTCATCCTCCTCCTCTGGGCATTTTCCAAGAGAGATGGGGGAAGCAACAGTGTGAGAGCGAGGGAGCATTGAACAACCAAAACGACAGACTGTGAATCTGAGTGCGAGTGATCTGAGTGTGAGTGAGCCCCAGACTGATTGAGCTTGAGTGTGGGTGAGTACAAGTCTGAGAGGGTATGAGCACGAGTTGGTCTGAGTATGCGTCAGTCTGAGTATGAGGGAGTCTGGTCTGAATCTCAGTTCGACGAGTATGGTTCAGAGTTCGAGTGAGCCAGGGTACGAGTGAGTCTGGTAATGAATGAGTATGAAGGTGGGTGAGACAGAATGTGTGTGAGTCTGAGTGTGTGTAAATCCGGGTGTGAGTGAGTCTGAGCACGGTTATGATAGATACAAGTCTTAGTATGAGTGAGTCCGGATACGAGTGAGTTTGTGTATGAGTGACTCTGAGTGTGAGTACGTCTGCGCGAGAGTTAATATAAGTTTCAAGTAAGCCAGCTCGAGCAAGTCAAGCACGCCATGCCCATTCCCATCTGCCCTCCCACAACATTAGGAACAGTGCTGACGCAACTGGGGGCCGAAAACAGATCTGCAAGGTGGTTTGGCACAGCTGATGCAGCCGCGATGGCGGTTACTGATGGGAAACTCCTGGCGCGTCTCAAAGGCTGCGCTGGCATTTTAGCACGAGCCGAGGATACCCCAGGAGGCCCCAGGAAGCCTGAGGAGGCCTCAGGAGGCCCCAGAAGGTTGTAGAAACCCCAACGAACCCAAAGAGGCCCTAGGAGGTCCCATGAGGCTCCAGGAAGCCCTAGGAGGTGTCAGGGAAACCCGGGGAATACTAGGAAGAACCATGAGGCCTCAAGAGGCCCCTAGAGGATCCACGAGGCCCTGGGGAGGCCCCGGGATGTTGCAGGTGACCCTGGGAAGTCCCAAGGGGCCCTCGGCGCTCGACGAACTGGCGAGCTGGAGGCCCCAGGAAACCTCAGGAGGCCCCAGGAGAATCCACGATGCTCTGGGCTGTTCCCAGGAGGCACTATCATGCCCCGGGATGTTCCAGGAGGCCCTGGGACCCACCGGGCGCCCGACGAAGTGGCGAACGAAACATGTGCGCTGCGCCTGTGCGGGAGCGCGACTTTCAGAAACCATGCGCGCGGCGCCAAGGCGAGAGCGACATTTCGTCCTGTGGCGAACTGGCGAGCTGGAGGCCCCAGG
Organism: Prorocentrum cordatum; assembly: GCA_963575745.1. NCBI lineage: Eukaryota > Dinophyceae > Prorocentrales > Prorocentraceae > Prorocentrum > Prorocentrum cordatum. Next base: position 1,030,442 of record CAUYUJ010005891.1, read on the forward strand.
AAGCCTCAGGAGGCCCCGAGAGAATCCACGAGGCCCTGGGAGGCCCCGGGCGCCAGACGAATTGGCGAGCGAAACATGTTCGCTGCGCCTGTGCGGGAGCGCAACTTTCAGAAACCATGCGCGCGGCGCCAAAGCGACAGCGACACTTCGTCCTGTCGCGAGACTGCGCCGCGCCCCATTCTTGCCACGCGTTTCGCAACGCCGACGACAAGAAAATCCACGTTGAGAAAAGACAGGTCGACTTTGCATTGTTTTGTGACTGGTAGGATGGCCCCTTCCGCTTGGGGTTGCCCCGGACGTCCGCGCCCAATGTTCGCCGCGTCCTGCTCCTGCCATGCATTTCGCATCGTCGACGACAAGACAAACCATGCTGAGAAAAAACAACGATGTTGCATTGATTGTTTTGTTTATAATTAGGATGGGAGAGCCCGGATTGACGGCCGCGCGCGATGTACGCCGCGTCCAACTCCTGCTACGCAATTCGCACCGTCGACGACAAGAAAGGTCATGTTGAGAGAAAAACGACAACTTTGTATTGATTATTTACAATTAAGATGGGAGCCCGGATTGACGGCCGCGAGCGATGTGTGCCGCGTCTTCTTCCTGCTACGCATTTCGCATCGTCGACGACAAGAGAGGCAATGTTGAGAGAAAAACGACGACTACGTATTGATTTTTTATAATTAGGATGGGAGGGCCCCGGTGGAACCGCTATCGGCCGGCCAGACGGGGGAGTAAGAGTATACCTATACGACCACCCTGCGGGTGATAAGGAGGTTGTGGGGGGGTGGGGGGAGGGGGGTGGCTCATGACGACAACTGTGATGAACGTGGTGCTGATGGGCGATGATGGTGTGGATGACGTGGTGGATTTTTTGTTGTTCCTTCGCTTGGGCGACTTGTGTCGTTCGGTTTGCCGCTGCGCCGGCGGCGGGCAACCGACGGGCAACCGACGGGACAACGTGGGCTACCGACGGGCAACCGACGGGCAACCGACGGGACAACGTGGGCTACCGCTTGACAAGGCCGGGGGGGAAAACATTTGTGTTGGCGGGCCCCTAGCGACAGCAGAGTGAATTCCTCTCGCTGGCCCACGCAGCTTCGCCTCGCCCGCACGCACGGCACGAGCACGAACTCGAAACTCGATGTCCCGGTGGGGGGACCCCGTTACACTGCGATCTCACCCCCCAACCTCCGATTCTAAGAAGGAATAAAAATAAATGGGCCCGAGTGTGAGCGAGTCTGAATGTGAGCAAGTCCTACGTGTGAGTGAACCTGGGTATGAGTGGGTCTAAAAATGGTTGAGTCTGAGGGTGATTAGTGAGGCTGGGTGAGGAAATGGTGCTGATGGGGGAGCTCTGTGCGAGGAGGAGGAGGAGGAGGTGAGCGAGTGAGCAGGTGATTGAGTGAGTGAGGTCTACACGCCTGGATGGCCGAAACATGCAAACCGCCTAAGGCATCCCCACAATCTGGGCGCGAACGAACCCGTGAAATACCCACTGGCGGCTCCCCCTCGGGTTGCTGAATCCAGCGCCTTGCCTGAGACATCCTCACACACTGCTCCGAAAAACACCTGGCGGCTCCCCTTTGGGGTGCTGAAAACAGCGCCTCAACCGCGACATCATCACAAATTGCCCCGAAAATAGAATGCGTTGCGCGTGCAAATAGGTAAACCGTTTGAGACCTCACCACGATCTGGGCGCAAACGGGCCCGTGAAATACCCACTGGCGGAACCCCGTGGGGTGCTGAAGCCAGCGCCTCGCCCGAGACATGCTCACAGACTGCTCCGATAAGAAAGTCTGTTGCGCATGCAAACACGCAGCCAACCTGAGAAATGCCAACGATCTGGGCGCGAACGGGCCCGTGAAGTACACCCTGGCGGCACCCCCTCGGGGTGCTGAAACAAGCGCCTCGCCTGAGACATACTCACACACTGCTCCGAACGCAGAAGATGTTGCGCATGCAAACAGACACACAAAAGCGCAAGAGACATCCCCACAATCTGGGCGCGAACGGGCCCGCGAAATGCCCGCTGGCGGCTCCCCGTTGGGAGTGCTCCAGCCAGCGCCTCGCGTGAGACATCCCTCAGAGGCTGTGGGCGTTAGTGATTCTGAGCATGCGTGAGCCTGGGCGTACGAGTGAGGAGGTGATGTGACTGAGTTTGCGTGAAAGGAGAAAGTGGGTCTGAGGATGAGCGAGTCTGAGGGAGGAAGCAAGGCGACGGAGACTGAGTACGAGTTCGTCTGAACATCAGTGAGGCGAAGTGTGAGGCGGTCTGAGTTTGAGCGAGCCTGGGTATGAGTGGGCCTGAGTGCGACGAGTGAGTGTGAGTGTGAGCGTGGGGAAGAGGAGAAGAAGGCAGGTTGGGGAGGAGGGAGGGAGAGTCGACGCGGTCTGAATAACACCAAGAAGCCCATCTTAGGATCTGGGGAACTACTTGCGCCAAGCAAGCCTTACAGCTGAGATCCGTGCGCGAGCGCGAGTGCTGTCGCAAGTTGCATGGTGATGGGGCGCTGGTGGGAGAACGACGTATAGCCTCGTACATGCTCGAAACGAGGATGACGGTCTCGTCGAGGCAGGTGTACCAGTACATGGAGAACGGTGCACGTTATGTGGCCAGTCCACCGGTGCGTTCGTGGACTCACTCCTGCATGCTTGTGCGGGTTGGCGGGAGAACAACGTATAGCCTCGCCCATGCTCGAAACGAGGATAACGGCCTCGTCGAGGCAAGTGTACCCGTACATGGAGAACTGTGCACGTTGCGTGGCCAGTCCGCAAGTGTGGTCGTGGATTCCTGCATGCCTGTGGCAAGCATCGTAGACCAATGATTCCTGTCATTGCTTTTCAGACTTCTTTTTTTTTGCCCTCATGCGACGAGAAAGGGAGGCGATGAGAGAAGGCTCGCCATATTGTGCGCCTGAAGGGGCAACCACCACCAGAATCCGACTCCAAGCCACAGGAATGCGTGCAAGCGCGAGGAGGTCCCGCCATGCAAGGAAATGAGGACGAACGCCACATCCACATGTACTTTTGACTGGCGTGAGAAGGACAACAATTTCCCGAATACGTTAGAGACATCCCTCCGCATTGTGGACGAAGCTGCAGGACGGGGAACACAGTACACTCGTGCTACATTTCGTCCTGGAGCCAATCGTAGTCAACAGCTAACGCCTGAGGCGGCAAGGTTCTCGACAAAATCACTTTTGAATCAGCTCCAGGTTGCCGCAATGTCCCAGGTTGTCGGTGTGATGCGCCACGACAAGCTGGAGCTCCACACCGACCTTCATCAGAGCGCAGATAGCAGAATGATACATGTGACACCTAATGCCACACTGTTCTGTTATGGAACACAAGTGATAGTACACAACATTCATCACACATGCTTCGCCGTCGTTGGGAAACTGAATCTGTTTCCCCGCAGGACTGCCTCTCGGACGACCGGCGGCAAATGACGAGACGGGCGGTGCGTTTCAGCACCGTGGGATCACTCATATTGCCCGTGGCTTTCTGCATGCGCGTCTTAATCGCCTACACAATCGCCTCATAAAGGAACCCAGCCTCGCACACGTGTCCACTACCATCGGCTGAGGAAGACACCTGCACACGGCACTTGAAACACTCGATGTCCTTGCGCCTTCCGTGCAGGTAGCCCAGCTTCCTGCCCTGCTCCTCGAACATCGGCGACGTCCTGCATGTAGTGAGATGAGGCAGAGGGGCGCTGTCAAAACGGCCCCTCCGGATACACTCTCCACATGACTGAAGGGGCCCAAGGACACACAAATAAATACACACAAATAAAAATATTCCCCATATTTTCTTATATTTTCTGGGTTTCTGTCTTCCCCCCCACTTCCCATATTTTCTTATATTTTCTGGGGGATCGAGGATTAATTGTGTCTGTGTTGTTTCCCCTCCTGAATGACGTGCACTGCAGACCCTCCTGCAAATCGCGTCAGGCGTCGGCCGCCGGATCGCTCTCGAGGAGTCGGAGCTTCCACCTGCGCTGTCGAGTCCTTGCGCGACTGACTCTGCACATCGGCAGGTGCCTGCCTGGGCGTCCGGGCGTGTTGGTCGGCCGCAGTGACCACTCACAGGGAATACATGGGCTCGGCGAGGGTCGATCTCCACCATGCAGCTTCCGCCCGGTCATCTTCTGCTGGGGTTCGCGCTGGTGCCGTGCCAACTAGCAATGTGCGGATCGTTGTTGGAGCAGCTCCGACGTTATATCTGATGGCATGGAGGAATGGTTGTGAAATACCCGGAGAATGGGGCTCTGCTGACGCCGATGAACGCCGCCTGGCGTGGGGGGGGGGTCACTGGATGCCATGTTAAAATCCACCGGATACCTGGAATTAGATGCTGCCCGAAGGCTTCCAGCAACTTGTTGCGAGAGACAACGATCATTGTTATCGTTGTTATCGTTGTTATCGTTGTCGTTTGATCGTTATCGTTGTTATCGTTGAGCTCCAACGCCGCAAGCGGCGATGGCACCGCTCCTGGCGCCGCAGACCGCATCGACGCCATGAGCGATGGGAGCGCCAGGCTGCCCGCCGGGATCCGGCTGCCGCTGGCTCGGGCAGGGCGGGCAGCTTCCCTCCGTGGAGCACTCAGCATGAACAAAAAAGCGAAGCCAAGTATGATGCAAGGCACTTGTTGCAAGGAAACGCCACACTCCTCCTCCTCCTCCTCCTGCTCCTCCTCCTCCTCCTCCTCCTACTCCTCCTCCTATTCCTCCTCCTCCTCCTCCTCCTCTCCTCCTCCTCCTCCTCCTCCTCCTCCTCCTCCTCCTCTCCCATTCCCCTGTCACTCCTGCTTCTACTCCCCCATCCCCGAACTCCTCACCCCACTCCAGCCTCCTGCTGCGCCCTTCCCTCCTCTTCCTCTGCCTCCTTCTCCCCTCCCCCTGCTTATCCTCCCCCTCCAGGCACCTCCATCTTTCCCTCCCCCTACCACCCTCTTCTTCGTCACCCCTCCCCCCCTCCCATTCGCCAGCTTCCCTGCCCCCACCACACTTAAACGATAAAAGTACTACTCTCCGTCCTCCCCAGAAGCTGTCCAGCAGCTCTCCCGCCACCCTCCACGCTCTTTTTGTTAACACAGGATTTCAAGCATTCATTGTCCTTAAGGTCGTTTGTCAATCCAAGTGTCTTCGGTGCTTTTATATATATATATATATAGAAAGATAGATAACACAAAAAACACGTTCCCGCTGCAGCGTGGGCCTCATTTTCGGATCGGCGAGTTGCTTCCGTCGTTCCGACTGGCGCTCTGGCCACAGCGCGGGCCACCTTTTATGAATCCAAAGTCTTGCTTCATTGTGCTTCCCCCCCATCGTTTCCCCTCGTCCGCCTTCCACTGGTCATCCTGTTCCTCCCGGTCATTCCACTCCTCTTCCTCCCGGTCATTCCACTCCAATTTCTGCTGCTGCTGCTGCTGCTACTGTTCGTCTCGCCCCAACACGGGCCATGTATCTGAATCCGAGTCTCCATTTATCCGTGTCGCCCCCCTCATTTGTCCCTCCTCCACCTTTCCCTGGCCCTCCTCTCACTCCCAATCCTTCCGCTTGAATTCCTGCTGGTGTTGTTCGTCCTCATCCTTTTCCTCACGCTCATCCTCCTGCTCACACGCCACCTCCTCATCCTCCTTTGCACGCAACTCCCCTTTTCCCGATTGCGCAAAACACGGAGTGGTTTTTCTGTGTGAGTCGCAGGTCGGCTATGATATGCGTCCGCGGATATAGAACAATCCGCGCCCTGGTAAGGGATGGGAGGGATAGCATGTCAGATGAGGCACGAAAGCACCTTGCTTGCCGTCGCCGCTCTCCCCCCCACCCTGCCCCCCTCCCCTCCGCTTCTCCCCTCTCCCTTCCCACCACCCGCTTCGCCTCTATCTCTCCACCCCCCTTTCCGCAATTACGCATTCTGGGTATTACTACCCTCTCGACCCTGGCAATGTCCAGAAGATGCCCGGCCCTCTCCGCGTACTGTTTTTCACTGGCAGAATTTCAATAGCTGATTTGCGTTGCGCATCTTGTTGCAATTCGATTGTTTTGGAATTTCAAAGTGGTACTCGTGCTGAAGCGTGTGGCCTCATTTGGGAATCGGCACTTTGCTCCCATCGTTCAGAATCGAACTCTCGCCCAAACGGGGGACAATTTTTCTGGATCCGAGTCATTTTTCATCGTTGTCGCCCCCCTCACTTCCCCCCCTCCGCCTTCCCCTTGCATTCCTGCTTCTCCCGCTCCTCCCACTCAAACTCGTAATGCTGCTGTTCGTCCTAGTCCTCGTCTTCTTCCTCCGCCTCCGCCTCCGCCTCCTCCTCCTCCTCCTCCTCCTCCCAATTATCCTTCCTCATCCTTTTCCTCCTGCTTTTCCTCCTGCTGATCCTCCTCCTTATCCGTCTCCCCCTATGCACGCAGCTCCCATTTATTTATCGATGACGCATAACACGGTGAAATCATTTTGGGAGTTCCAGGTCCGCGCTGACTCGCGTCCACGGATCGAGAAAGAATCAACGCAATGGTAATAGATGGGAGGGAGGGGCAGGACGTCAATTATGACGCGAACGCACCTAGCTTGACATCTCTCCCTCCCCCATCCGCTAAAACCCTACCCGTCCCCCTCCTGCCCCCTCCCCTGCCTCACCCGTGAGCTTCCCCGATGGCTCGCGACTGGCCTTCGCACCGCGCTGCCCTCGGATCCGTCCGAGCCCAGCCCGCGCCACGTGGACAGCAAGGAGAGCTGCGACGGCTCGTCCTGACCAGCGGTGTCGCCTCCTCCCTGACCCAATCGCCTCTCCTCCCCCCTCGTTCTCCCATCCTCACCTGCTCATTCCGAGTACTCCTCTGCCCTCCCCTCTGGCCAGCGTCCTGGTGCGCACCCGCCCCTCCTCCTTCGCAATCGCTTCTCATACATCGGTACGCAACATCACACAATGCGCACAAGCTTCCCTATACCGAGTGCCTTCGGCAAAGCCGAATGGCGCTCTCGCCTTGGCGCCTCTTGGTACTGTGACGCCGTCACATCTCCCTTCACCGCGTCCCGGTGTGCACCCGCCCGTCCCGCGCAATGGCTTTATATCCACGCCTATGATTCCCCAACGCAGGCTTGCATGCTTGCATTAGAACTTCTTCCTTGCGCTGTGAGCAACTGGTCCTCGGTGTGCCATTCGGCCGTTCCCGGTCGGCACCCTCTGGCCGATGCCATATGCGTTATGCGTTGTTCCCCAAGGCTAGCCTAGCCTTCTGCGTCGCATTCGGCCCACATCCCAGCCTGAGGAGTGTAGGACCGTACGCCGGTAGCTTTTCCAGGCCCCCCCGCCAGACCGCTTCCTGGGGACAAGAGGGAGTCGGGAATGCTCATATACTTTTTTCCGCTTACCGTAACCATGCATTCATGTGCCGCATTTTCCGAAAGTGTGACCTTGAAAAGCACCAGCTCCAGACGCAGAGACAGGATCCGACGGACTCCCGCGAGAAAAATACAGCAGGCCAAATTGGACATCATGAAATACTTGCCAGCAGCACCACGGCACGCTTCGCAAACAATTGAAGAGATTGCAGCACGTTTAAAAGATGCGGGCCCTGCTCATGCGACACCTTGTGTGCATCTGCCGGCGGTTGGCACATACGTTTCGCAAAAAAAAAGACAGATGTTGTATCAAGCTCAGAAGAAGATTGCTCCGCCCGTGCGACACCTTACGGTGCACACGCCGCCAGTTGGCACGTGGACCTCGGATAGACTGCGAGCGCCGCCCACGAAGGAGGCTCGCCTGGAAGATGCCGGAGAGCCCACACAGGTGACCAGTACATTGTGCAAGTACGATCCAATTGACGAGTTGGTTTGGAGTGACCGAATGGAGGGTACTAACCTGAGCTCCAGGGAGATTTTACGATGCCTCAAGACACCGTGTGAGAGCAAGGTGCGCCACAACTTACAGGATTGGATCAGGAGTTGGGCGTCATGCAATCTCACGATGTACTCTCTTGGAAAGAGAAAGATGGGTTGGACAACAAAAAGGCTTGTGGGGTTCCGCAACCAGAGAGTCTGTAAGAGGCCGTATTACTAGTTGCCACGGGCTACAACCTGGAACATAACGAGGCGGTACCTATTGAAGAGTTCAATGCCATAGCAAGTTGCAACAAAGACTGGACGGAGGAACCTATCAGCCTTCTCTTGCACAGTTTACTGTTCGAGTCAGGTGGATTGTTGAGTTTCGAAGAAGACGGGCACACACACGCATTGCCAAACAATCAATGATATGCCTGTTGCCATCATGCACGCTTCGCATAGCTGTCGCACACCTGACTCCACTTTCCCCGACAGTGCTTGCCCCCCTCTCCCGCTTGGCCTCCCTGCTCCCCCCTCTTGCGTTCGCACTGTCTGGGGTCCACGCTCCCCGATGTACGAAGTCCCATGATGGGCCCGCCTGCAGGCGGAGTCGGCGCGGCGCGCATTTGGCGTGTCGGACTCGGAGGGGGAGGCGGCGGAGGAGGGGGGGTGGTGGAGGAGATCTCTCGTCGAGCTGGCGTTTGGCCACCCATGTCCGTCCCCCCTGTGGGAGGCGTGCGCGGCGGGCTGCAGAGCCGCAGCGTCGACCTCCCTGCGTACACCAGCAAATGTTTGTTTGGCGCAGGGTCTCCCTGCGAGGGGTACCCGTTCACCTGGAGTTGTCCAGGGGACGGCCCCGGCACACCCCCAGCACTGGCAACGGTCCAGGGGGCCTGCCTCCGTAAAATCACCTATTAGGGGTCCGCGAGGTGTTTCACGCGCTGGGCGGCTACACAGAGACCAGACCCCCCTATGGGCCTTTACCTTTTACCTTCTTCTTCTCCTCCTCCTCCTCCTTCTCCTCCTCCTCCTCATCTGTCTCCGCCTCCGCATTCGCCTCCTCCTCCTCCTCCTTCTCATTATCCTTCTCCTTCTCATTCTCCTTCTCCGCCTTCTCCTCCTCCTCCTCCTCCGCCTCCGCCTCCGCATCCGCCTCTGCCTCCTCCTCCTCCTCCTCCTCCTCCTTCTTCTCATTATCCTTCTCCTCCTTCTCCTTCTCCTTCTCCTTCTCCGCCTCCTCCTCCTCCTCCTCCTCCTCCTCCTCGTCCAATGCACTATGCGCTGGTTCCCCATGGCTGGGCCTGTGTCGCGGTCCCGCTGCCGGTCGGTGTCACAGATGGCTGGTGCCCGCTGCACGTTGGCGCCGCGTGCGCTGGTGACTCTGTGCGTTGGGCACCGAGGCTGGCCCTCTGTCGGCGACTCCCAAGGGGGCGGGCGAGGACCACGGCAGAGCTCTCCGCAGCGCCCTAAGGCGGCCCGACGAGGGCAACGTGGTGCCCCCCCAAGCCTTAACAGACGCAGATCGCAAACCACACCCCAGCATGACGACACCCTGTGTAGTCGCCGACTCTGCGACGCAGTCCGCCGTTCCTGGTCGGTGCCCCATGGCTGGTGCCTGTGCGCCGGTACTCAATGAATGGCCACTGCGTGTCGCAACCAGCCGTGCTCGGTCGGTGCCCTATGGCTGACGCCCTGTGCATTGTGCGCTGGTGCACTCTGGTCCCCGCTGGGACGCAGGCTGCCATGTCCCAGTCCGTGCCCTGTGATTGGTGCACTGTGGTATCCCTGTCCACGGGCTTCTTGCGTGCCGCGAACGTCCGCTGGTGCTCGGTGCTATGTGGTGCTGTGCCCTGTGGTGCCGCCTGGTCGGTGCCCCATGGCTTGCACCATATACTCGTTGCATAAACGGCGGGAGTGCCAGAACCTACAGAATGGGGTCCACGCGCTGGCATCTCTTCAACATGGCTTACGTCCTCACTCTTTTGCATTGCTGGGCCCTCCCGATATCTCAGAAGCGCAGCGCGTCCGTCGCCAACTCATCACCACCTCGCCTCCACTCCCTCCTCATGGACGACACATGAACCTTGGTTCATACTCCCTGCTCCTCATCCTACGCTTGTCTCCTCCTCCTCATCCTCCTCCTGCTCCACCTTCTCCGCTCTTCCTCCTCCGCCTCCTCCCCTTCTGCGTCTCTGTGTCCTCTTCTGCTACTGCTCCTCCTAGTCCTTATCCCTGCCACTTATCCCCTTTCTCCTCTCCCTCATCCCCCTCCTCCACGCACCCATTCTTCTCACTCCACCTCCCACCTCCGTCCCCCTCTCCATGCTTCTCCCCTCCCCCATCACATCTCCCTCCCCCGTCCCCTCCCATCCTCCGATCGATCCCTCCCCCCAACTCGCTGCGAACCAGCGGCTCTGCGCGACTGCGTCGGGCACGCAGCCGTCCGATGGCACTCGATTATGCCGTCCCTTTCTCGCTGCCCTCCCCTCCCTCCCCCTCCCCGCGGGGGGCAGCGGGGCAGGCCCGTCTCATCTCCGCCAGCGCAATAAGGCGCCTCGGGCTCAGGGGGGGCGTCCGCCTTCTCCTTCCTGATTGCGTTATCCTCCCTCGCCTCCTCCCTCCCTCCCTCCCATATCCTCCTACCCCAAGCCAATCATTGTCCATGTCTCCCCTCGATATGTCGACCCCACCCATGACTATTCAGTCGGGGCGTTGACCTAAGGAACCCTAAATAAGGAACGAGGCCCCTTTTTTCCACAAGTTAAACTTCGATTTCCCATCGAAGACATAAGGAAAACCTGAGGCAAGCTGTGAAACAATCCAGGAACACCGAGCACCTCCCCAACGAAAAGGGTTCCTTCTTCAGCGCCTCGACTGTACGTCGGTGCAAACATCCTGGGGCCTACAACGTTGGAACCGAAGCCTGGGGACCCCGCAATCCTCATCTCCGTCCTGCCTGCCCGGCGACCCCGCCCGCAGCCGTGCAGAAACGTCCAGGCGCAATGCTACTCCACAGCCTCGGGGCCGCGGCCCTGGGCCTGCCAACGCTCCTCCGACAGGGACTCCGCTACCGAGTACGTTGGCTCACCATTCGGCGAACCCAACCCTCCCCTACGCGGGCAGCGTTGCAACGCCCGAGACTGGGCTCAGAAGGCTATAGCTTCGGGCTGGCTTCCACGCTACTCGCCTGTGTGTGTACGTGCCCATACTGCGGTGCCGAGCCGGCCCGAGAAATCCGCGCGGACATCCACAGGTTGATGTTTGTGCCGTTGGGTTATGACGAGAAAGATGTCCATGGTATGATTGGATCGAGATACGGTCTAGGATTCCAGAACTATCCAGCGGCTCTCGGTTCTGCAGCCCGTGCGGAAACTCAGGATACCCACGTAAGCCAAGGAAGCTTGGGAAGTATGAGTATCATGTCCTCTTGTTCCTAGCATGTGCTCCTCTCGCTGGCGAGCCGGGGGGGGATGAGAGAGGGCGGGCCCTCTCAGAAGTCTCGGAGGGCAGCGGGCCTCCCGAGAGACGTGCGGATCCTTCCCCGAAGACCCGGCACGCTTCTCGGAAGCCCGCAGAGCTCCCGAGAAGCCCCGCCGCCATCCACGAAGGCCCCTCCTCACCTGTCACCGACAGCGACCTTTTACCCGATCCTGAAGATTGAGAAGCGCCCCGAAGCGAGGACAAGCTGAGGGGTGCGCCGCCAGAAACTGCCGAACCCTTACGATCGGCATCGAGATCGGGGGATGCCAATCGTGGGGATATGGGTACAATCCAGGGTGGTGAATAGGGGAACAAAAAAGTTACATAAACATGAAAGCTCGGAGGTCCGCGCGGATTTCTCGGATTGGCGCTGGACCCCCCTCCCTGGCGCGCGGAGCGCGCCAGGGGCGGCGCCGGAGGCGCCGCCAGGGGGGCCCAGCGCCGATCCGAGAAATCCGCGCGGACCTCCGAGTTTTTATGTTCATGCCACTTTTTGTCCCCCTAACCGCGGGGATATGGGCACGATCCAGGGTGGTCAACTCCCCTCCTGCCCTCCCCCAACGCCACCGACCTTCTTTCGGGGATGGACAGACCTCCCTTTAGTAAAACGTGGTTTGGTGAAAACGACTTCGGGCCCAAGCCTGGCGGGCGCAAGCCTGGAAAAGAACGGCCGCGGCGCCCTCTCGAGAACCGAAAACGGACAAGTCACTGATCGACGTGTCAGGGTAGGAGGTCTGTCCACCCCCGATTCGAGCGAGCCCCGGCAGCGGTGGGGCCGCGGTCCGAGGGCCCCCGAGGGCCCTTGCGGCGGGGGGGGGGGAGAGGCGAGGCCGGGCGCCCGGAGGCCTCGGCCGGAGCACGCGGCCGCCGGGCCATGGCCCCCGGAGGCCGAGGCTGGAAGGAATGCTTCCCACCCCCAGGCAGAGCCACGTCTGCAGCGCGAGGCCGAAGGCGACACGCAGCGGAGGAGGCACGCCCGCCGCCGCAGATCACCGTCAGCAGCGGCCAGCTTGAACAAGAAGCAAGTTTGCACCCACGACTGCCTCTCTCCAGCATCTGGGCCAAAGAGCAATTCGGGTGAACAAGAACATCCCACATGGCTGCTGCATTTTCCTGCACGCAGAGGCCGCCGTGGGCGGCATTTTGAAAGCGCGGTGCGCAGACTTTTGCGGCCGCAGCAATTGCAGCAAGATCCGGAAGCTCATCACGGAAACTGAAAGAGCGCAAATCCCGAAGGCAGGATGTCTCCATCCATCCCGTCGGCCCCTGTAGCAGCAATTGGCATGCCTTCTGCTCGTGGACAATACAATCCAGAGGGAGGTCCTCCAGCTGGGCTACATATTGTAGTACCGAGCTGATTTATACCTGGTAGGCCTGCAATGGCACACGCAAACATAGGCCGAGGCGGCCCAACACTGTCTGTTTCGAAATATTGCGCAGCGGGGCGTCCCAAGAGCTAGACGCCCTCCCTGGGGCCAACCGCGAAACCAAAATATTTCGCAACACTTGCAATGCGGAGACCCCCCATCTGGGGCCCTACGCGCCACCTCGTCCCGAACTCTCTGCGCGCGGAACTGGAAGAGCGGCACAAAGACAGTTTTCTTTTACATGGGGCTGGAGGCCAGAAGCCAAACCGAAGTCCGCAAAGAATGTCTGGAGCCGTCGAAGACGATCAAATCCGCCCCTGATAACCATGGCGAGATCGTCAGCCCACGCGGAGAGGGATGCCCTCCGCAGCCTGCGCAGCACGAGGTCTGTGGCCATGGCAAACAGAAGAGGCGAGAGGGGTGGCAACCCTGGCGGATGCCACCAGCCAGCGGAAAGCTTTGGAACCGGGCTGCGCCCAGGCTGATGGAACAGCAATTGTCCTGACACAAGATGCCGATGGCTCGGAGGAGCCAGGCGGGCCAGCCTCACGATGCAAAGCACTTATGCAAACACTCGTGCTCCATGGAAGCGAAGGCGGCGGCAAGATCATAAAAAGGGCGCGAGGCTGTCCTCCCCTTCCGCGGCTGCTTGCGCCATCGCGTCGTCTACGTCCAAGAGGTTGGCTGGTCCCCAGTGATGAGCGGCTCTATCGATGGCTCCAGCCCGCGTGGATCGAACCGGCGAAGAGTCGACTGTCGCACATGGCCACATTCGGCGGCCTCACGCTGCTGGCCTTAAGGCGGGCCTGTCCCCCTACAGGGGGATTTTCGACGAAAAATAAAAAATCCCCCAAAAATAATCCAAAAATAATCCAAAAATAGTCTGGGGACTATTTTTTGAGTATTTCTTGGCCTTTTTGGTGTATGGTTTGGGTTTTTTTTTGTCGTCGGAAATCCCCCTGTAGGGGGACACGCCCGACTCCTGTGGAGGCCTCTGGGGCCTTGGGGAAGAGGGCCCGCGTTGCAGTCGTCGCAGTGCCGGCGGACGCGCTCCGCCCGTGCCTCCGAGACTACCTCCAGGAAGGCCCCGCGCAGCGTGTCCACGACGAGGTCGCCCAGCCGACCAGCCACAACTGGGGGAGCTGTGGTCCCCTGGGGGAACCCATCGCATCGACGATCTCTCGAGAGTGGCGTCGAAATCGAGGGGTCCCCCAGGGGGGTGAGGACCACAGCTCCCCCAGCTGTGGCTGGCCTGCCCAGGCCCCTCTCCAGGCCAGGGCAGGCCAGCCCGCCCGGCCCCGGACAGGACTCGCTGGAGAGCTCGAGGGCCTGCTGGACGCGCTGGACTTCTGGACGAGTGGGAGCAGCGAGTCTGCATACCAGGGTATAGTAGGGAGCCCACACAGGACGTACGCGCCCAGTTATGTACATGAACGCGGCCCCTCGATCCGCGAGACTGGCCGCGTGATGCGAACATTTGCGTAACGCGCGCTCTCGAAAACAGCGTGGATTCATGTACATGCACGTCCTTCTTTCGCTCCTGATATATGGGCCCTTCCTCATGGGGCGTCGCAGAGATGCCACAGGACACAAAACAACATCTGTTCTGGCCGGTCCTCCTGGCCACAGATGCTGAAACAAATATACAAACCGTACTTAGGCCGCCGTTTGCCTTTAAGCGGTGGACAGACATAGCATAGCATACTGGACAAATCCCTGGCCCCTACCCCCCGCTCGCTGGAACTCTTCGGGCCGGCGCAGCGGGATCCGACGAGCCAGCGACTATTCTGCAACAGGCAGGGGGACGGGCCCGGACCGTCAACCGGCCGCCCCCCCCCGAGCAGAGCCCCAGGGGCGGCCTGCCCTGCGCGCTGTCCGCCCAGCTCAGCAGCTCCCGCACGCGAGCGCCGGCGCAAGGCTCGGGCGAGCTGAGCAGCACCGCGTCGCGCCGCCAGGCCTCTGGGGCTGGGGAGGGGCACGGGGGAAGAGCAGTGAGCAAGAGAGCGCGGGAGGGACGGGGGGGGGAGGGGCAGGCGGGGGACGGGGACGGGAAGCAAGGCGGAGGGGACAGAACAGCAGTGTAGCGAAACCGACTTGATTGGATCATGGCCATCACTCGATGTAGTGGCGTGGCCCGAAGCCGGACCTGGGCAGTGCAGCAATGAGAAGAACACAGGGAAGAGGCGGAGGAGGATAGGATAGGACAGGAACAATGACGAAGTCATACGGAGGAGGAGGAGGAGGTGGATAAGAAGGAGGAAGATGTGTTTGCCATCAACGGCTGCCCACATACACCTGGAAGCTGAGCGAAGTCAACCAAGAGAGGAGGAGGAGAAGGAGGAGGAGGAGGAAACGAGCGTGGGGTGGAGACGGAGGAGGAGGAGGTGGAGGAGGAGGAAGAAAAGAGGGAGGAGGAAAAGGAGGAGCCGGAGTCGGAGTCGGAAGCCTTGGCAGTTTGGTGAACCTCTGTCTCCACGGCTGAAGCGAAACTGCTCGCCTGGAACTCGAGCTATTCGCTGCTGGCTAGATCATTCGGCGTGGCAGAGGGAAGCCTGCGGGACCTATGGCCTATTGAGCCTCTCGGGCCCGCTTCGACACTGGGCCGAATTCCCTCCGACGTTAACAGCTGTGGACGGATGAGGGGTAATCGCACTATGGTGCATCCCCCTCATATTCGGGCGAGGCTCTCAAGCTTCACATTGATTTTCAAAAACCTCGACGCGCCCATGTTGCTGCAAGAGTAGCTCCACCCCACTCCAGCTCCACGCTCCCCACCCGCTCCCACCAGTCGGTTTGTAGGCAATGCCCGCGCTAAAAAGAACAAATCAATCAGACTAGGGAAGCTCCCAGGATCCATCAGAGACGCCTCCTGACACCAGGCCAGGACGCCAGGAGAAGGGGCGGGGACTTGGGGCCAGGGGCCCAGCGGGGTTAGTGGCGACGAGAGCGGAACAGGCGAGGCCTGCATCCTAAAGCAGACCAATCCACTGCACAACGCCGCGAACAGGTCTCCGTCCTATCTCCGCACGGGCCCCTTGGCCCATAACTAGGTTGGCACAATCTCAGCCGCGCTGAGTCAAACCGAGCAGGAAGCCCAATGACTCCCGCTTGCCTGAAGGTGGTTTCCCTTCAAGGCGTTTCAACAATTCAGCTGCCCTCACGCTGCCTGATTGCGCGTGTCGACGCAGTCCTGCCACATCTACTCCGTAGCTTGCCGCTGGCGGACAGACTTCTGCACCTGCCTCTCGAGCGCTGCGGGAGGAGGCGCGCCCGCGCTGGCTGTTCCGCCCGTGGCCTTCGTCGCCGCGTAGCCCCTGCTGCGAATCTGCATGCTGCTGAGCGCTCCGAACTTCACTGGCTCCTCGGTGTTCCCTACACGGATCTTGTTGACCTCTGTCTCGTTCTCCGAGGTGAACGGTGCCATGCCAGGGGGGTCCAGTATGATGTGTAGTTTCCGTCTCTCTGCTCTCCCTTGCTCTGCGTAGATCCTCTTGGTTAGCATGTAACTCACGATGTCCGCCAGCTCTTCTAACCCATCTCGTCCTTTGCCAGGTTGGGCTTCTTCATGTCGCTCTTGATCATTGACGGCGGGTTGTCCCTCCTGCGGAGCGCTCCCAGGAGATCCGCTGCCGCGCGCACGCGCGGGGATCCCATGTCCTTCTCGTCCGCCTGGCTTTGCTCGGCGCATTTGGCCTCCGCTCCCGCCCCCGCCAGACATGCTGGATGCTCGCCGCCCCTCCACCAGGAGGAAATCCCAGAGACTGCCTGAAATGCCCCATGTCTGCTGTGCGTTGCTGGTAGTCCGCTGCTCCATGGCGGGTAGCTCCTCGTCGCTCGCGTCGAAACCATCGGACTTGCCACTCTGCTTCTCCTGCTCGCCATGGGCCGTCTTGCATGAGGGCTGTGGCGTGCTTCCGTCCGAGGGCCCTCTCGCTCGTCGCCCGTCGGTCGCGACTCCCCAGCCCTGCGCCATCGGGCCCTTCAACGCGAGTGCGAACGTGCTCAAGGTGATCATTAAGTTCAGTGCGCTCTGCGGATCAGCAGCCGCGCGCGCATGAATGCCGCTAAATGGGCCGAGAAGCAAAAGGCGTAGAGCGGGCGAGACAGGTGCGCGGCAGTCTCTTGTCCACAGTGAGGCAACGTCGTAAGCATGACGCGCGCGAGGCAAAGGCTGCTCTACACCAGGGACATGCATTCGTGCAAATGAGCATGGAGTGCATGTTACTCATGTTGCGCGCGTGCGCGATTTGTGCCGTCGGTCCTTTAAGTGTCTGAAACGCGCTGCCACGAGGGGTCCCGTCGTCTTCCTCATGCGCACAGATCCATTCACCCATCGCTGTGCTGTGCTCGCTGTTCGCGCCGTCGTGCACGTGCGTCTCTGCGCGCTGGCTGCCGTCCCCCGCCCCTTCCGACGCGATAAGTCCCAGCGGCCTCTGCGCCCGTAACACGCTGGCTGCGCTTGTGGGGGCGAGGGGGCCCCTGTTCTTGGATATGTCTACTCTGGAGAAAATGAGGGCGAGGTTGCTGTTGGTAATAACGCTGAGAACATGTTCACGTTCGTGCCAAACGTCTCCGAACGTCCTGTCCAGCGCTGCCAACGCCAGCAGGTCTTGTTTGCACTGTCGCGCCCAAGGGGTACTGTGCTGTGTTAGGCGCCCATCCAGGTGTGAGACGTGGCCGCCCAAGCTCACGGTCTAGCTCCGCGGCGCCGAAACTGGCCACGAGCACCTGCTTATGGTTGTCGGGCCCTCGCGCCATGACCTGGTGCCACCGCGAGCGCTGCGCTCGAAGATATGGCTGCGTCGCATAACTGCCGGTATTCGAAAACCTGTGCATTGCTAGAAGTACGGGCACGTTCCCCGTATTGTTGCCTAGCTCGTCCATGCATCGAACGTGCAAGTAACTTGTTGAGAGTGGTGCCCAGCGCCCCGGTAAACTCTGGCGGCAGCACAAAGGCCGCCAATCCCGCGATGGCCGCGCTGCGCACGAAACAAGTGAAAAGAAGCCTCAACTGCCCGCGGTGAGGAGGCTGACGCCACACTGCGCCTAAAGATCGCCAAGCCGCTCTGGCCCCTCGGAGTCTGCGTTTAAGTTCAGTTCCCAACTTGCCGTCAAAATTGAGGATGGGCCCAAGAACGCGGCGTTCCCGGCATGCATCTCCCCGGAGGAAGCGGCTCCCAGCGAGCTCACTGGCGGTCTGCAACGAGCCGTCGCGACTCAGGGCGATGAGGTGATTAATGTGCAAGGTACTTGCCGTCAGGTGCGCATGCGTGTACATGTACTCTCGTTGCGTCATCCGCGAAGAGGCCGATCCCTATGTCCACCTGCCCCCCCTCCCCCCCACCACCACCACCAATCACCGAAGGCCCTCGAAGTAATCCATAGCTAACCTCAGATCCTGCTAATTCGTCATTCCAGCATGCAGTTGTCGGGAAGTGCACGTCTACGAAGTCCCTCGCCGCCATAGAGCGCCCCGCGGCAGTGCCTATGTGGGCGGATGGGGGGGGGGGAGGGGTCTATCTCGCCGTCGATTCCCGCGGCATGAATACTGGCCATGTCAACTGACTGGTCTAGTAGCCCGACGTTCTCTGTGCGCCCGTGCTGCGCATGGTGCTCTCTCAGTGCCCCCCTCTGAGTGCGCGCGAAAAGCGTTCGTTCCGCCGCAGTTCGAGACAACATGACTGAGTCCCCCCATCTCTGCATCTCCACATTGCCGCAGAAAGTGACAAGACGCACCCTTCCCTCCTCCGTCCTCGCATGCCTCCACGAGCGCAATCGGGGGGCGCGGGTCGACGGGGGACGTTATGGAGGTGACCGAATAGCGGTAGGCCGAACGCGTCAAAGCAATGGAGGGCCCTCTGCCCCCTGACGCCTACCTCGCCATTGTTCTTGGGCCGCGCGAGCGACTGCGAGCGGAGCGACGCGATCGGCGCGAATCCGACGATCCCAGTCAAGGTTAGCAAATCATATAAAGAAAACGCCTGCTGAACGTCTCTGGTGTGCATAACATATCCCTTGAGAAATGGCGCATGCGATAGTCAATGCGCATGCCGAGGGCCTCTGCTAGTGCACCCCAAAAGGGCCCAGCGCGCCGTTTAAGTGCTCGACGAAGATACCCGATCTGGCCCATCTTGCCGTTGCGAACGAGTTCTATGGGGTCGGGCTGTTGATGCAAATGTGGCAAAAAGCAACGGTCGCTGATCCGTTCTGCCCAGGTCAGTTTAGCACGCTGCGTCCCTCGGTCCTGAGGGGCTCCAGCCAATCCAAGTTCCCATTCTGTCGTAGTCATCGTCCGTCTGGCTGAGAACAAAAACCTTTTTGGGGGGATCCTTGCCCGCGCCCGAGAGTGTGGACCGTATTCGGCGCATCTAAGCCATTGTGCCACCCCGCCAAGCCTTCATGATCCCGTTAACTAGAGTCTTCATCTTCTCCGATTTCTGCAGTCTACGAAGCCCTTGCACGCGGCGCGTAATGCTCTTCAACTGCTGCTCGATTCTGTTGAATTCGCTGCAACCGTTGCCCTCGACAGTTTTGCTGCCTGTGCGATGTTGTTGCTCGCGTAGACCGCCCCGCCCTCTAATAAGCTGCATCCTCTGCTCGCGCATCTGCTCGTAATCGATGATGCTGTTCTTTTGCTCCGGGAAAAGTCATGTCATGCTTTCGCGCATGCATCCCGGTAGGAGGCCCCAGGCTGCTTGCACGCCGCCACGGTCCCAAATATGTTTCCAGTCGTCTTCGCTGATCTGCTGTGCTCGTTCTTCGACTTTCTCAAGCAACCCCTGCCGTCGGTGGCCTCTGGTGTATGCCGCCATCATCGCATCACTGTTCGCAGGTGGTCTGAAGCCAGCCTGATGGGATCTGCAGACTCCAATGTCCATCTGCACCAGGATGGGCACGCGATCATAATTATAGCTGTGTCGATACAAACTGTTGCAGCCTCCGCCCCAATCCCTGCAGCGTATTCAATCTCGTGATACGGGGGACGGTGGGCTGCGGCATAACGATATGGTCAATCTTACTTCTGCGCATCCCCGGGAAGAAAGTCATGCCTGATGTCCAGGACGTGTTCGCAACCGCCATATGATTCTCTTCCAGAAACTCACGAATCATGGTAGAAACGTTGCCTTCCAATGCGGGCTCGTTGGTGCCAACCTCGTTGCTGATGCGCACATACTTCCTGCCCGCGACGTCTGTGCGGAGCCCAAACGCACATTTAAAATCTCCAACGATCAGCGGTAGACAATTGCTACCCATGCGGTACATCTCATTACGAATCCAACCAAGCGCGGATTTCACTGCGTTGTGTAACAATGTTGCAGCTGTTCCTTTCGGTGGCAAGTAAATAACAAACACTGCCAGACTCACTTTGCCCAAATGAACTTTGACTAAACCCAATCTCCCAGATAGGCCGCGAGATTTCGACGGCACTTGAATGTTGGACACGGTGCCGTTGAGCTTCTCGCCGCACAATACTGCTAAGCCACAGCTTCGATTCGTAACTCATCTTTTCCGCCAACCAAACTGAATAGCTCTGTGATGAGAAACTGGCATTGCGTGATCTCTGCTTCACTCTGAGCCGCTTTGCCAATACCGATGGAAATGACCAAGTCGTTGCTCGCTGTGTTCTCGGAAGTCTCCTCAAGTCGCGCGAAATCCGCGCTCTGCACGTTATGAACGATTATCTTCGCTATGAGAAAAAACAACTCAGAGGTAGTGTGCCCATAATGAGAGGTAGCGTGCCCATGCAACTATCTGGCCCGAGACGACCCAGCCCCGCTGCGCTGCCCTGTGGCGTACTGCTCACATGGGGTTCAATGAGCAAGTGCGCGGTCGGAGCTGAGGCGGGTTCTTGGGCCAGAGTTGCTCCTGGAGAAGGAGGAGGATGAGGAGGAGGAGGAGGAGGAGGACGAGGAGGGAGACGACGATGAAGAGAAGGAGTGCTGCTGAAGGCGGCGAGGGGGGACCAGAAAGAGCAGGCTTTCAGCGTCAATGGCAGCTGGATGGGGAAGAAATGGGAGAGTGAAGCTGGGGAAGGAGTATCGGGGGAGGTACGGACGCCTGGCGGGATGAACGTGCGAAACAAGAGGGATGATGATGACGAGCATGAAGAGCAGGAGAAGACCAATGAGAATCAGGAACAGCAGCAACAGCATAGAGTTGGTAGGGATCATCGGCAGGAGGCTGAATAGGAATACGACGAGAAGATCGAAATGCATGAGGAAGACGACAGAGAGGATATCATCCCTCGCCACCTTCTTCCTGGTGTCATGGGAATCGCCCCTTCGAAAGAGCATTTGCCATCGACGCCCCCACGGCGGGCGGCGCTGACCCACTTGTTCTGTTCAGCGTCTGCAACCACCGCTGCGAGCTGCTGGTCCAGCTCCTGCTGGAAGGGGGAAAGCAGAAGCATGCACCCAGAGTCTCCTCCTCCTTCTGGCACTTCTGATGCTGCTGCTGCTGCTGCTGCTGCTCCTCCTCCTCCTCCTGCTAATCCTGCTGATCCTCCTCCTGCTTATCCTCCACGTCCTCGTCCAATTATGAATCCTCCTCCTCCTCCTCCTCCGCCTCATCCTCTTATGCTTCCTCCTTCTCCTCCTGCACCTCCTCCTATTGTTCCTCTTGCCACCCATCCTGCCCCTCCCCCTCCCAATTCTCCTCCTCCTCAGCGCCAACATTGGAACAAGGGAGAGGGGTAGAGTCCGAGCCCGGCTGAGCAGGACCCGGAGGGAGAGTTCATCAGGCCTGAGTTCATGCCAACTTTGCGTTCTCCCTTGTGGCTGGGACGAAACTGGGGACAACGACGTCGACGACGACGGATAGGACTACCGAGGTGCGACGATGCGCGCTGCGCCAGCAACGTCACCGCATCCCCCTCCTGTTCGTCCTGCTGATCCTCCTCCATCTCTGTGGCGAACACCTTCAAGCCATCTCGGCCATCTTCAAACCACCTCGGGCCCTCTTAGGCCTCGCTGAGGCTGTTTGGGGGGCCTCTTGGGCGTCCGGGGAACCCGGAAATCATGTTCCTGGAGAGGCTTCTGGGGACATGATTTTCGAACGAGGCCCTTTTGGGCCTCCCTGAAGACGTCTGGGGGGCCTCCTGGGCCGGCTTCGGGGCCTTTTGGGCCGTCTGGGGGGTTCCGTGAGCCCCACAGGATGACCATTTTGGGCCGTCTTGGGCTCTCTTGGGTCTCTCTTGGGCTTTCTTGGGGTTCCTCGGGGGCGATTGGGGCACTGTGAAGACGAAGCGAGCGAGCATGCTGACAGTATACGTTTTACGAAGGGAACGGGCCGATTTGTGTTTCTTGAAGGCCCTCTAGGGGCCCTCTTCGACCATCTTCAAGCCATCTCGGGCTCTCTTGGGGCGCTCTTGGGCGGATTGGGGCCCTCTTGGGCCTCGCCGAGGCTGTCTTGTGGGCCTCTTGGGCTGTCTTTGGGGCCTCTTGGGCCATCTTGGGCGGGTTCGTGGACCCCACAGGACGCCCGGGGCCGCCATGCCAACCGGTGGCAACACCCCACCCCCGCCCCCGAGCCTACTCCGATATACACACATACATACAAACATACATACATACCTACATCCATACATACATACATACATACATACACACATACATACATACATACATACATGCATGCATGCATACATACATACATACATACATAGATACATACGTACAGACATACATACATACATACTCACATACACACTATATGTATATATATGTATGTATGCATGCATGCATGTATGTATGTCTGTATGACCATGTATACATATATATAGTACATATATATATATATATATATATATATATATCGATACCTATATCTCGGTACATATATATATATGTATGTATACATTTAATCACGTAGCACCCCGCAGATGCGGGTAAGAGTGAGGGGGCGGTGGGGACGTCGGCAGTTTGCGAGACTCTGGAGAAGCTCGCCGCAGGCCCCAATGTTTCACGAATTATACAACGTGCCCGCCCCAGGTGCCGATGTTTTATTTACACCAATGTGGGTAGGTCGCGGGTGGGTCACGGGTGTGTCGCAAATTGGTCGCGGGTGAGTCGCTGTTGGGTCGCGGGTGGGTCGCGGTTGCAGAGGGCAGAACAACCACCCCATAATGATCACACCGACAAGCGAAGCCGTTTAGAAAACGCACACAAAGAATGAATCGAACAAGGCGGGGCTGTTTATTCAACGCCCAGGGCCGTTTGGTAAACGTGAATTGTCGGGTCCGGGTGGTTTTTCCTCCCTTGCCGGTGGGTCGCGGGGTGGGTCGAGGGTGGGTCGCGGGGTGGGTCTCGGGTGGGTCGCGGATGGGTCGCGGGGTGGGTCGCGGGTCGCGAAGTGGGTCGCTGGTGGGTCGCGGGTGGGTCGTGGGTGGGTCGCGGGGTGGGTCGCAGGTGGGTCGCGGGGCGGGTCGCGGATGGGTCGCGTGTGGGTCGCGGGTGGGACGACGACAACAACAACAACGACAAGAACAACAATCATTCTAAGACTGTTCGCTCTTACTTGTCCGTGTGTCATTCAAAACGAGTTCCCCACACCTTCGATACCCGCCCGTTTATCTTCGATCACACCCCCTTTGGGGGGATTATTTCTCTTTGCGGGGGGCGGCGAGCTTAGACAGGCGGGCAAACCTGAACGGGTGGACAATCTTTCGTGGGCGTACATGTGCCCGCCATTGGACTTGGTGTGGGCCCTGCAAAAAGAGGAGGGGGAGAACGAGGGAGAGTGGTAGGAAAGGAGGGGGAAGAACGAGGGAAGAGGCAAAACGCTAGGAGAGAAGGGGCGAAGAGGGGGGCGGTTACTTAGAGGCAGAGAGAGAGAGAGAAAGACAAACACAACATATACGAGAGGTGGAAAAAGAGAGAGAGAGAGAAGAGAAAGGAAAGAGAGAGAAAGAGAGAGAGAGAGAAAGGGAAATGAAGAAAAAAGGAAGAGGCAGGAGAGGGGAGGGAGAAGGGAGGAGGGAGATGAGGGAGAGGAGATAGGGCAGAGGGGCATAAGGATGAGGGAAGAGAGGAGGGAGAGAGAAGGGAGGAGAAGAGGGAGGAGGGAGGAGGGAGAGGGAGGAGGAGCAGGAAGGTAAGAGCGTGAGCGTTCGAGGGAATCCTATGCGAAAGCGCCGTTCCTGAAGGAAGTCTCGGGCGGGAGCCCACGACGGGCGGGCGATCCCCTGACGGGCGGGTCGGGCGGGTGGGACATTCAAGCGGTCTTGAGTATGGCGAGAGCGCGACTCCTAAGTAAATTGTGACGGCGTCCTGGGCGCAGCGTGTTTCCTGAGCGTCGAAAGCGCGATTCCTAATACATGGTATGGAAATCGCAAGCGAGAACGCAAATTCCTATATCAAATGTGAGGGGTTCTCTGGCGGGAGCGGGGGTATTGATTCAATTGCGAAGATTCAATTGCGAAAAAGTCTCAGGCGGAAGCGCCGTTCCAGACTAAATTGTGAGGAAGTCTCAGATGGGAGCGGGGGTTCTCACTAAATTGCAAAGAACTCACAAGCGGGAGCACCGATCCTGAGTAAATTGTGAGGAAGTCTGAAGCGGGAGCGGGGGTCCTGAGTAAATTTGGGGGAAGTCTCAATCGGGAGCCGTTGTTGAACATTATTACTTCTAAAGAATAATTATTGTTGGGGCCCCTGGTGCACGGCCCCCTCGCCGCGCCTAGGCCGCAGCCACATTTTCATCATTTTCGTGAGGAAGTCTCAGGTAAAACGATGTGATCCAGATCCGGTTGTTTTGTTACGGCCCGCTTTCCCTTGCAAAAGATAAGCTAAAGTTGACATTTCTTGTTCTAACATAACCGAACTTCAAGAACCCCTTGCAAAAATTAAATAAAGTGGACATTCGCGCGCGCAAGACGAAATCCTTCCAAAACCTTTGTTTTCGTAGCGATTTTATCATAAAAACATCAAAAAAACTAAGTTTTTTTGTTATAAAAAAACTTGTCAAAATTTCATCCCGCGCGCTCTGGCGGATTCGTAGGAAACCCAACACTTTTTAAACATTTCTGTCAAACGGGCTTTTGCGAGCAACTTTTTCGAACTTCTGCAACAACGGTTGCGCACCTGCCAGGGCCATCATCCCTGTCAAATAATACCATGCGGGACACATTCGTTTTTTCTTCGCGCGCGCACGCCGTCGTCGTCGGCCGCGGGGCCCTGAATAGTAGCCACGGTCGTCCGCATGCCACGAAGTGAAGTGTCCGAACGTCATAGGGCGGGAAGCTGGGTGTGGGTGGTGGCGAAGAGTCGTTTGGAAATTTGGTAGAGCTTGAACCGGCCCCCCCACAAAGTGGGGGTATTGCCCGCCTCCTATGAAAACCCTGGCACTGGTGAGAACGGAGTGTCCCCACGTGCTAGTAATTGTTGTTGTTGTTGTTGTAATACGGGGGGCCAGGGGCGCAGTTTGAGCACTAAGACTTTCCCTTTCCAAAAACAGGGTGCGAGCATCGAGGGGCACACAGTGATGGAGAAAAAACAGTATGCACCAGTGAGGGGATTCAACAATAATGATTCTTCAAAATTGAGAATTCAACAACAACAACAACAACAACAACAACAACAACAACAACAACAACAACAACAACAACAACAACATTGCAACAAGCAGAATTATCACCACGAATTCCTTATTCGGCCACGCACCCAGGGTCAATGAATGACTGTTCGGCCCCCTCACTCTGATACATGGAGCGTAATGCATCGTCAACGCTGTGCTAAGTTAGTGAAGTATTACACGAGGGAACTGAAGGCTACGGGTTGGCGCTTGTGCCTGTGGTACGACATGACATACGAGTGCAGTGGTGCAGCATGAGACGTGATTGACAATGAAAGGATGCGCCATGCAGTGACACCAGCGTGCTCTCTTATGTCATGGCAAATGGTTAGGTGCGACTTTTTGTGCTCACTGAATGTTATGGCAAGACACGCGTTTCTAAGACATTTCATTGCACGCCGCCCCTGTCGAAGATCTGCCTGGCCTGGCTCGCACTGTGCTATGCAGTAGTGTGCTGTGCTACGACATGCTACCCTGTGCCATGCTACCCTGTGCTATGATGAGCGGTGGGCCACGACGTAAGCAACACCCCCAAATAGGGTCGCGCCATGTTCGTCGTTTGCCTCGTGACATGACCCCCCTCCGACGTCTGCACCCGTTGGTGTCCCATCGATAGTCCTAGCACCCGACACCTGCCGTCGTGGTTTTGCCTGCGGCGCAGGAGGTCCGGGAAATGGCAGGACCAGTTGGCATCGAATCGGGTCATCGGGCCGAATCGGGATCTGCGGCGGATCGGGCTGCAGCGAAACGGAGTCGAAGTGGAATCGGATCGGCCGCGACGGGAGGTGCAAGCACGCCGGGCAAGCCACGGGACGCACCAAATCGCCAGACAAATCTCGGTGATCTGCTGACCCGGGTCAATCCAGACCCGGGTCAGCCAGGCCCTGCAGGATCCTGCAAGATCCTGCACCCAAACCCGGGTAAAATGCGAAGGAGCCTGCAGGATCCTGCAACCCAAGCCTAGGTCAGTGCGCCCCTGGCCCTGCGGGAACCTACAAGATCAGGCGCTCTGGCTGACCTCCGTCTGCATTGATAAAACAGGGCTAGGATCGGGATAAATCGCTCCAAAGCGTTCCGGAGCGCTCACAGAGCGTTCCGGAACGCTCTGGAGCGGCCGCGGCGCCCAATACATCCTCCAAACCCGCCGATTCTCAGAGATTTCGAGTTATCCCGATCCGATTTTGTCCCGACCTTCGCGTCGTTTTAATTGACCCCCGTCTCAAGGCTCCCGAAAATCGAACTCGGACTAGATCGGACGGGCCGAAAGCGATGTCGACTCGGGTCGCTCGAACCGAAGCTGCGCGTCGGAATGGGGGAGCCCGTCCCCTCCCGCTGCGCCGCCTGCCCGAGGTTGGCGGCGACGTCCGAACCCTACCCCTGCCGACTGTCGACTCTCCTGAATGTATGGGAGGCGGGGGTACAGTCAGGGCGTTGACCTAAGGAACCCTAACTAAGGAACGAGGCCGTTTTTTTTCCATAAGTTAACCTTCGATTTCCTGTCGAAAACATCAGGAAAGCCTGAGGCAAGCTGCGAAACACTGAAGGAACGCGGAGCCCCTTCCCAACGAAAAGGGTTCCTTCCTCAGGGCCCCGACTGTACCGACTATCGAATCTCCTGAATTTATGGCAGGCGGGGGTAAGCTTCGGCTTCTGCCACGCGTTCGACGAATTCCGAACCCTGCAGTGCGGACGCGGTTGCACGCAACCCTCGCAAGACTCACGGGGGAACCCTGAGCACCCTGAGCGCAGCAGCTTCTCCAACGGCCGCGGGAAGTCACCGCGCAGCGCGGAGCGAAGAGGCCCAGGGTACCCTGGCGAAAAGCACATGGCTTCTTGATGCGCGTCCCCTCTCTACCCTGCCGCCCATCCGGTCGCCTGAATCTTTGTGATCGGCGAGAGCAGGGCGGCTCTTGGAGCTCCGCGCGGATTTCCTGGATCCGCGCCGGACCCCGCCCCCTTGCGCGCGGAGCGCGCCAGGGGGGTCCCAGCGCCGATCCAGGAAATCCGCGCGGAGAGCCAGAAGTTGATTCCCCAAACAGTGCTTGCATTGAGGGGCTTCTTGCTAAACTGCTCAGGAACTGGGCCTGGGTGGCGGTCTGGCGGCTATGTTGCCGCCGTCGCCGCCCCGTCGCCGCCCGTCGTCTGGGCCTGGGTGGCGGTTTGGCCGCTATGTTGCCGCCGTCGCCGCCCCGTCGTCGCCTCGTCAACGCCCCCTGTCTGGGCCTGGAAGGCGGTCTGGCGGCTATGTGGCCAACGTCGCCGCCCCGTCGCCGCTTCGTCGCCGCCCACATGGATGATCATAGATGGAACCACAGCGATTGCACCACATCGATTGCACCACATTGGATCACCGCATCCATTGCACAACACATATTGCACCACATAGGTTGCACCACGTGGGTAGTACCACAAAAATTGCACCAGACATCTTGCACGCATGACAACGCTTGCACAGCATAGACTGCAACACACACATATATATATATATATATGTATCACACACAGTGCTCCACGTAGCTTGCATCACGCTGAGTTCTAGAAGCACGCTGTTTGGGGCCCACGCTGGCTAGCATGTTGATGTAGTCCCAGAGATCCGATGTCGTGATTTTTTCAATACGGGGTCCCCAGGAGTCCCGACCCATTCCCCAGGACCGGTTTTTAATCCTGAATCGTTTTTTGACGGTCCCAAGGCCCGGCGAAGGCCCCGAGAGGCGAAAAACCGCAAAAAACCTCGGTCTTGATTGTTTCAATACGTTGGATCTCTGGGGTTGTTTTTTCTTCGAGAGGGCAGAGCTCGGATGTCGCCGCCGACCAAAGGCCGCCCCGCACGCAGGCCCGCCCACGGCTCCTGCGCGCGCCCCGCCGGCAGCAGCCCCTGGCTGCGCAGGAGCACCGCCGCGGCGGCGCGCGCGTCGCCTGCCGGCAAGGGTCGGGAGCGGCCAAGAGTGGGGGGTCCAAGAGGGGGGGGTGCAAATCATGACCGGCGGCATGTGCGCGGCCCAGCGGGGGGGCCAGGGACGTAGTGGAATGAGAAGAGGCGCCATGAAATTTGGGGAAACATCATGGCCCACGCCATGATATCCACCCCCCCCTAGTCATCACCCCCCTCTTTTCCGCTGAAGACCGGGGGCCGGCGAGGGCGCGAAGACCGGTGATCGGGGAACTAATATTAAGTCGGGCCTGTCCCCCCACAGGGGGATCTTCGACGAAAAATAAAAGATACTCCCAAAATAATCCAAACATAGTCCGGGGACTATTTTTGGAATGGTTTCTGGCCTTTCTGGTGTATTTTTGGGGTACGTCTTATTTTTCGTCGAAAATCCCCCTGTAGGGGGACACGCCCGACATGAACCTAACACTTTGACGTGTTGGACCATGGACCCCTTTTTGGACGCCCGAAATGGGTACGGAAAGAATGGGTACAATGCCCAACAGCAGTTCCTGTTCATTCTGAACAGGACTCGCTGTCGGTGTCGCCGCGGCCTGTGCCCATTCGAGACAGGAGGCCGCCTGCCCAACGGCGGCCGCTGCTGGTGTGGGACAACACTTGCTGTTGGGCATCGTTCCCATTCTTTCCGAAGAGATTTCGGGCGTCCAAACCCTTGGTGCCCATCGGTCCTGGGCCGACTTCGGAGGCCTTCTGACGATCTCCAGCGGTGTTCCGTGGCTTTTGTTGGCCTTTGGTGGTCACCAGCGGTCTTCGGGGCGAAAGCTGGAGGGTTGCGTTCAACAAAAGGTCCATGATCGAACGCCTAAACTATTGCCATGAACGGAAACTTCCGGGTTGGTGAAGGCGGGGAAACCGGTGATCGGGGAACAAATACTGACATACAGTAACAAGGAGGAAGTTATTGAAACGCCCCAATTAAAAGCTGGCACACGTGGGGAAACCGGCGGTCGAAGAGCAACTTATGATATCCACAATCACCTCTGATCACTGAGGAGGGGCATGGGCAGATGAATGTGGCATGAGTGTTCGCTACTTTGTTCCAAAGTCTTTAAGCATAACCTTTCGGATGTCTGCGCGGATCTCTCGGGTCGGCGCTGCAGCCCCCTGGCGGCGACTCCGTCGCCACCCCTGGCGCGCTCCGCGCGCCAGGGAGGGGTGTCCAGCGCCGATGCAGGGAATCCGTGCGGATCTCCAAACCCACATGTTTGTTTCATTGCTTGTTCTTCGAGGTGAGGGCTGGGCAAGGCGGGGCGGCGAAAGGAAAGGGTGGCCAAAACGGCATCTGGCGCTCGGTCTGCTGCAGCTGCACGGGGGCCTGGCTGTCGGACCGGGTTTCACCGTCAGCAGCCGAAGAAGCAGAAGTCGAACCCGACGTCTGTCACAAGGTACTGCCAGAGCCGTTCGCCTGAGGCCAAATGTTCCGCATCCGACTCACGCAACAGTGGATGCCACAGCCATATAAGCCTGGGGCGGTACCGCCGTGCCGGAAGCCTGCAATTCAACGAGTGGTCGAAGGCATGTATGGAGCTACTCTGGACTGCGTTGCGTGGTGCGAAGCGGTTCGCAGGGCGTCGCACAGCACTGCTCCATGTGCGCCTGTTTTCAACACAAGATGCTGTGCTTGATCCCACTTGCACCGTCGTTGCGTCGCCACCCACCATTCATACCCCTTGGCTTCCACATGCTCGACGGCGCGACGCGCAACTCATCGTACCCAATCGGGCTAGGGTCCGAGATCACCGGAGCTGCCGCTGGAGCTAAATGAGGAACTCGACTCTGGGAATGATCTGGGCTGGACTCGTGCCCTACCAGGTGATCGTGTCCACCACCACACGCACTACGATCATCACCGTCAAATGGTTGTTCCTTCGAGCTGTCGTCGATGCGTGCCCGACGTTGGGGTATTCGAACAATCGCGCGAAATATTCGTCTCCGAGTGCTGTGAATTTGCTGTTCGAATCTCGTCGTCAAGATCCACGATGGAGAACTGTATGGACATGTCGGAGGCACACTTCCGGTAGACAGCCGGAAACGATCGCGGAGAGACTCCGATCTCGGCGTGGGCTCTTGTTTAAAAATTCCAAACTTCTCCCAGGCAGCCTTAGTGCGCATATCCGCCTCGATCGCCGCTGCTGCAAAAAATGAAAAGATTCGGCTCAACTGCATGTGCGTCCCACTGACTGGGAAAATCTAGACGCGCAGCCCGGCGACGTCTCCGCGCTCAGGGTTTTTGGACTCGAGCATTGTGGAATATCTTTGTCTTGTCTGGATGAATTGGACACGCACTGCTCATGCCGCCACCACAACGCTGGACAATATCCGTTTGACTTGAGTGAGAAATTTGCACACCGTGAGAGATGCGCAATCCCTATTGCCTTACTTCCCACGTGGCCTGAATCTGCTGGAGCACATGCTCGGAAAAAAAGGCCCTTACATTATCTTGCTTCGAGCGATCTTCACCGAAACCTTCGGCGTTTGGTCCCAACGGTGTGCGCGCTTACTGGAAGGATGTGCCAGAGCCCGGCGGTGTCGGCCAGCGCGGCGGCCGGGCCAGGTCGCAAGTTAATGATGTTTCCCGAATTCTAACAACCCCAAGCCCCTGACGAGGACACAGCCAAATCCAAAACGCTTTTTGCGATACCCCACAACTTGTTCTGATATAGTATCAACCTCCGGTAAGAGGAAGAGGAGGAACAGCAGCAGCACCAAGAGCAGGAGACGGACGACGAAGGACGAGGAGGAAGAACAAGGAGGTGAGGCGGACCTCTCCTTCCTCGTCGTGTTCTTCCTCATCGTCCTCGTTCGTCCCCCTCCTCCTCCTCTTCCTCCTCCTCCGTTCCGTCCTCTTCGTCCCGTTCTTCGGCCTTTTCCCTCATCATGCGCCTCGCCCCCCCCCCTTCCCCCTCGCCCTTTCTTCGCTCCCCCGAGCATGCGCGGGGTAAAACAGGGCTAGGATCGGGATAAATTGCTCCAGAAGGTTCAGGAGCGCTCTCAGAGCGTTCCGGAACGCTCTGGAGCGGCCGCGGCGCCCAATACGTCCCCCAAAACCCTCCGATTCTCAGAGATTTCGAATTATCCCGATCCGATTTTGCCCCGATCTTCGCGTCGTTTGACGGGGCGCGCGGCGGACCTGGGCGGACCCCCCTCGGCACGTGGGTATCAGACATCCATGGGTGCACGTTGGCTCACGTATGTCACCATCTGGTTGGAGATGCTGTGGCGTGATCTACGTTGCGGCACTATGTTCTTGCATGGCCTGCTGGCGAAATCTGTGATAATATTCTTTGTTCCGTGATGATGTTGGCAGCTCGCCTCAATACATTATCTATGATATGCTCGGCGAATATGTTTCGCAATGCTTTGGTGCCGTGTTATTATAGTTTATATGATGCTGTGTCATGATATGATGGGTCCTGTCAGAATGTGCTATGTTACGATCGATTCTCTTATGTTGTGTAATGATGTGCCCAATTCTGCTATATAATGGTATGTTATGTGATGTTGTGTTTGTGGACGGTCCGGTCCAATATTGTATATTACGACATGCTATGCCAGTATGTGGCGATATACTATAACTGTCGTGTTTTTTATATGATATGCGACGACGTGCAATGCAATGTGATGTTCTTCCACGGTGTCTTCTGGATTCCGCAAGTATGATATGTCATGTTGTTGTAGGTCACCTTGTGTTCGACACTTATATGTTATGATGTGTTATGTGGTGTTATACCATGTTCGTCATCGTCAGTCCTGATACTGCTATGATATGTTTTGTCGTATTGTGGCATGGTCGTGATGTGTTATGTTACCGCCTGGTGCGACATGTTGTGTTCTGGCGTGTTCGCAGCTATGCTCTGCTGCCGTCTTATGATATGGTTGGTTACGGTGTGCCATGATTTGATATGGTATGCCAATGTGTCTCATGTTATGCACGGTCATACCATAGTATAGTGTGTTGTGTCCTTTTCTGTTCTGTTTTGTTCTGCTCTGGTCTGTCATGTGAGATGCTGGTGCCCTCGGTTATGTCATGTTATTGACATGCTATGTTCTGCCATGCTCTGACATGCTCTTGCTCTGTTCTGTCATGGTATGTTGTGTCATGTTGTGTTCTGCCGTGCTGTTCGAGGGCGCGAGGCGGGATACCCAAGATTCTCGGGACAAATTGGGGCATGGCGGCCGCGGTATGCAAGGTGTGTTCTGTCGTGTTTGTCGAGGGCGCGAAGTGGGATAACCGGGCCTCTCGGGACAACTTGGGGTCTGGCGGCCGCGGCATGCAGGGTGTGTTCTGTCGTGTTTGTCGAGGGCGCGAAGCGGGATCACCGGGACTCTCGGGACAACTTGGGGTCTGGCGGCCGCAGCATGCAGGGTGGGAGTGGCCGCGAGGTACGACCCAAACCTGCCCGATGGAAAACAATCAAAAACTTAGCGGCTCGCGGTGGAAAACAAACAAAAACTCAGCGGCTCGCCTTGTTTCGTGCCTCGCTGTATGTTGAATTTCCTGCTGGGCCTGTCTGTCTTGAAAATAACCCTCTAGTCGGAGCACAAGTTGGCGATTGACAGGATGCGCGGCTCGGGGGCACCTTGTGCTGCCATTGCTTCCCATGGAGAATAATGCGATACAACGTCGGAGGCCTTTTTGAAATCGAGCGTCGCTGCCCGCGCTGGGACTTGTCACTCCCAAGAGATATCGTGAACCACTGCTAAAATGAACTGGTCATGGCCAGCGCTGAAGTGTCTGCGAAATCCAGCTTGCTCGAGCGGTCGCTGGGCATCGAGTGTGAGCTTCAGTGTGAGCTTCAGTCTGTTAAGGATCAATCGGGGAAACAACTTGTATAGCAATGGGATAAGACTCGCTTGTCTGTAGTTCCCTGGCAAAACCTCAGGTCCAGCTTCGCGGATAACGCTGGTTTGCGCATGTCTCCTTCCTCCGCGGGTACCGATCCAGGCCGCTAAGCGGCGCGGTGCTGACCCAGTAAAACGTTCTCCAAACTCCGCCCACCATGTTTGATAATCTCCTCTGCAATGCCGTCCGTGTCCTCTGTTTTCCCGTATTCAGCTGCTTTTAGTGCTGTCTGAAATTCGTCCATCGTGAAATGCTGGTTGAGCACCAATTGAAAATCAGACTCTCTGTCTCCACGTCCTGGGGCGCCTGCCGCGGAGCTACGCGCATGTAATGATGGGTCAACGTGTGGGGAAACGCATGGGACCTCTTGTCGGAAGCATGTGATATGCCCATAGATTTAGGCATGCGGGTGAGAATACATTTGTGTATACCAATCATGATATTACAAATTTGGCCAAGCCCGCTTGATTCCGCAAGTTGATGTTCAGTCCGCACCATGCACTGTAATCGTCGTTATGTTCGCATGTCACGTTTGATTTGCATGCTCATTGCACGTCCCTGGCCGCAATTTGCCGAAGCCAGGTACTTCGGCTGACGAATAAGCGCTTGGAGTCGTGCTCATTGTTCTCGCGCTTCCACTGGTGATTCGACATCGTGGCAAGTTTCGTCCATAGTTTGGTGGGTGACATCCCGATCGCGTGGAATTGCTTCTGCATGCAGCAACGCAGATGACCCTGAAACTATGCATTTTCCACCGAAGACGCGTAGCGATGTTGACGAAGAGAACGCCATTGATGCTCACTGTACGTTTTGGTGTTAGACGTATGGTTTCGATTATGTCCAGATGCGTGCGGCGCCTGCAAGATTGCATTTCGTAGCCGCGCCGCTGGGCGATCAGAGCCCAGGTCGACGCGCGAACGCGCGACCGAATCCGACATCGCTTTCCCAAACAACCTCTGGACATCATAGTGTAATCGGTCGGTGAAGAAGTACAGCTGCGTTTTGAACATCGCGCTCGTCAATGCAAGGTCCCCTGCGTTCGCCCAATTACTCAACCATTAGCCTCTCTGTTTCCTGGTCGGTGGACGCGCGCCCCGCAAACCTTGGAGTTGCCGTTTTCCCCCCGCAGGTCTTGCTTGCGCGTTGCAGTCATAACCGGTCGCCCAATGGAGGCGTTGCACTTTAACCCCCCTCGCGATTCCACACAATGTGTCGCAGATGTCCTGGGCGCCTTGGTCGCCAGATTCCCAGGTGTGGGGAGTGCGCAGAACTGAAACGTGCCCATATGTGCGCGCATTTGACGCCGCCAACAACAACACGGTAACCCACAGGACTCAATTGCGACACGTGTGCTTACCCTTGGATGTGCAACAGTATCCCGAATCAATGCTAGCACGTGTCTCCCCCAGCTCCAACGAACACGTGCCAATCGTTTGTTGCCCACATCTTTTCTATGAATACGTCGCATCGTCTTGCTGCTTGGTATAACACCCCGATGTATATCAACCTCTTGCAATAGCTTCGTAAATTGGTCGTCATCCGCGAAGCCTCTCACGTTCTTGCGGAATTTCGTGAACACGTCTGGCTCGCCGTGAGGTCAGGAAGCAGGTAGGGACGTCTCCAGGGATTTAATTGTAAGCTCCTCTGCATCGTTCTCCTCCGTATCTTGCTGGGGCCTAAGGTCGGGGCTCCGAAAGCATACAGGACCCTTCGGTTGAAACAGACTGGTGAAACTCAACAGTTGAATTGGGTTTGTTGGAAGACAGAATTTTAGTACACGCTCCCATTGCGCCCCCGTGTCTCCAACACGATAGTCACTCAGACTCATCCGTGCCTGGTTGCCTCACACTTCTTCATTGACTCCTCAATCTTCTCCATTACCGCCTTAGCCACAGTTGCTGTACGGAAAGCACCATCTTCGTCATACCATGCCACTGTTTTGTTTTGACGGTGGCCATGGACAAATGCCATAGAACATTGACGTACTCGATAATCGCATAACCATCATTGGCGATTTCGTGTTCCGTGCAACCGAAACGATTCTCCATCAAACGCTCCTCATACGTGAGGTCGCTCTTGGACTGCAGTCCATCCTTCTCTACCTTGAAGCCGTCGGTCTTCATCTTTCTGTAGAAAGCGATATTCCTGGGCAAGGTGCGGAACGTAATGATACCAATGTTGTTCGGTCTGCTTGCGGCTCTCCTCCGATTACCTCTTTCATCACACCTTCGATATTCGATACGATTTCTGCTGCTGGTTGTTGGTCGGCGAACCCGATCACGGCGATTTGCTTACTCCTGTCGTTCATGTCGTAGTCCTGCTCCTTCCCTCCGCTACCATTCCCCATCCTTCGTGCAGTTCGTAGATGCCCCGCCTTGCCCATCCCTTCTCCCTTCGCGAGTTTTTCTACGATGGCTGGCAGGTCCTCCTTTCTGATAGTGCTGCCCTGGAGATCCTTCACCACCGCCGTGACTCTCTCTACTGCTTGCTCGGCCACGTTAGCTGCTACTTTAGATTGCTGTGCCATCGTCTTCGCCTCCTCCACCTTTTTGGTATCCGGCATGTCCTTGTTTCATTCCTTTCATCATGTCCATCAGCTGTTTCATCATGTTCTTCATGTTCATACTCTCGTCTTCGCCTCCTACTTCTATGTCTGTGTCCTCTTGGGCGCCGTCAGCCTTCAGCTCCTTATCCTTGGAGGACAACCCTGAACTGGAGTCCGCCTTGCCGGAGCCATCCGTAGCCCTGCCCACAACGACTATGTTACCCAATACGACTGAACGGATGTTGTTCTGTAAAGGGTTTGTTGTAAGAGGCCGCTCTGGGCCCCACAGAAATGTACAACACGCGACACATGACTGAATAAGCGAATCATTTGCGAATGCCAGTAGCAGTGCGTGTGCGTGTGTCGCGAGTGCGTGTGTGTGCGTGCCTGTGTTTCAGTGTGTGTCTGTTTGTTTGTGTGTGTGCGCAGGGTCGCACCACAAGATGCCTCACAAGATTAGGACAACGATGAAAGACGCGCGGCCCGAGTTGCCGAATTCAATGGCACCCAGCCCATGCCACTCGGTGCATATGGTTCATAGTGCAGCGCGTTCCTTCCTGAGTGTATGAATTCGAATGGTTCGACTGTGCGTGGGTGAGCTTGGCCGGGTGAGGGCCAGCGACGAGGATGAGGCTGGGGGTACGCTCAGGA